>JAJHSJ010000016.1:59911303-60035352 GCA_021015155.1 Magnolia officinalis | reverse complement strand
CTGCTCTGCCTCCTACAGAAATGAACTCAGAAAACAGTTCCAATGCCTTAGCAGGACGGGAATTTTGAGCACAACAACCAGAGATTATAGCACCCCCACATAACAGAATTCTTATTCGGAAACTGTTTGAATAGTTTCAGACCCATTCCATCGCCACACTTAAAATACATGTCCCAAACCGATGTTTCACCCTTGCATCATTCCGCAACCCATTAGTGATAAGGTAGCCATGGATTTGCCGTCCAACTTCAAGATCTGATAAATGTGAACATGATACTAGAATGGATACCATTGTTGAGAAATCAGATTCTACGCCCAATACCAGCATTTTGTGAAACAATATCAATGCCTCGACCGGATACCTGTTGTAAACATAACCTGAAATCATCGCATTCCAAGCAACCGTATTACTTCCTATCCTTGTTCTTGTGAAAGCGTGCCTCCGCATTCGTTAAATCCCCACATTTCATGTCATATCGACAATCCCACTGACCAAAGCAACATCGAATCCAACCCATTTTCACAACAAGGCATGATTATCTCCCGCCCAGTAGCCAAAGAGCCACAAGAAGCACACGCTGACAGAGCTGAAAGACAAGTGACCCGATTCTGCTTCCTACCCGAATCTCGCATCTGAGAAAAAAATTTCAGGGCTGCCAAGGCCTCATTGATCGGTTAAAACCCGATATCTTATATTCCAGAAGGCTGTATCTAGTTCAGGCATTCTATCAAACATGTCCACTGCATCCTCAACCGCGCCCACATTCCCAATACATCGCGATCAAGGAATTATGGATGTAAACATCTTTCGCAGCCCCCATCTTTGAAACATGCCCATGAATCTGTTTTGCCTTTCCCAAATCCCGGAGCTTGCCAAACGCCTTGATCAAACACGGAAAACATGAGAACTCATCAGCCGGAACGCCAAAACTCAAAATTTCTAAATAAAGCCCAATTGCATCCTCGTACAATCGTCGATCTCAGTCCACTCTCTGATACTGAACCCATTGAAGAAACATCCGCTACCAATGCCGGGTTCTTCAAAACCCAAATTCTTCGAATTCCCACCTTCGATGTCGAAAAATCTAGGACGTTTATTAAAGATCTCTGAATTCTTGAATGGGTGTCTTTCGGAATCTGATGATTTGCAGTTTGGTTGCATGGATTTGCCGATGATCAAAGATCTTTCGTATTTTACCAGCGATAGAGGGATTGAGGGTGGAAAGAGGTGATACTGCTTGCGGGACGGTGCAAAAGCCGTTACACTTTGTAGCGGTGTGAAAACAGACATTTCGGAAGGGTTATTCGGCACCTGATGCTCTAACCTGCCAGTTTTCATAGCCGAGGTGCGGCCATAACGGCCAACGGCCAGAACCGTTGCGGGCGTCTGCTTCGCTTTGGAAGCAAATTGCGTCCGAACCCGAGTCGGACAGTAAGACGTCCGACCAGAGCTCTTGTGGGGCCCATCGTGTGTATCTGTTTATCCACGCCGTCCATTCATTTTCTCGGATCATTTTAAGGTAGGAGCCCAAAAATGAACAGATCCAACTTCAGAGGTTCCTTAGGATCCACCGAAACTGCATCCTTGGGTGTGATGCTTACATGACATCTATTCCCTCCATTGTGTGGGGCCACCTCAAGTTCAACTGGAGCCCACAAATTAGCACAATCAGACATTCGAGTGGGCCACACCAAAGAAAATGAAAAAGTGAAAAATCACACCTAAAGCCTTTATATATACATGGTGTGGCCCAATTGAGTTTTTGAATGGTCTGAATTTTCGGTGTCCATGGGGCATCTAATGTTTATATGGCACATGCACAACATGGTGTTCCCACGAAACACTTGGGGAGGTTTGGTTTAGGGATTATTTGTGTTTTCATCTTAGGTCTTCGTGGCCTCACTTTAGGGATGACAAATGACCATCACTTTGGGTGAAGGGTTCACTTGACAAATGACAAATGGCCTCACTTTAGGGATGACAAACACCGTGGACGTCATTATTCCCACCGTTTTCTTTGGTGTGGTCCACTTGAGCCATGGATATGCTTCAATTTCGGCTGATTTCGGGTCATGCCGTAAAGCACTTGAGCCATGGATATCTTCGTACAAAGTTACTTGGCCCCGCCATGATGTATGTTTTGTATCTACACCTTCCATCCATATGAAGAGATCATTTTAGGCAATATCCAAAAGACTTGAGTTAAATCCAAAGCTCCAGTAGACCCAGCACAGAAAACAGTGGAGACAGTGACGTTCACCATTAAAAACTTCTAAGGGCCACACAAGTTTTAGATGAAGCTGATATTTGTGTTTTCCTTATTTAATGTCTTTTTTTAAACTTTTGAAACATGTTGGATTTCAAATAAAGCATTATGGTGGGCTTAGGATAGTTTCAACGGTGTGTGAATCACTCTCCCTACGTTTTCTGTGGTGGGGTCCACTACTAGATTTTTATCGACTCATCCTTTGGATCATGCCCTAAAGTGATATCTCAAAATGGATGGACGGTGTGGATACAACACATATATTGTAGTGGGGCCCACAGAACTTGGTGACGTCACTTCATTAGCCAACTCGCTACTCAACCTGTCAGTATCTAATCCGTGTCCGATTTTTGGGCCAGACATCGCGTTGAGAGAGAGATATATTACTAAGGAGGAAATCTTCTTCTCTTCAAATCTTTATTAACGAGGAAATCTTCTTCTTCTCAGATCTTTACTAAGGCCTTCATCTCCTCAATTCTTCTTAAGACGACAAAACCGATTACTACGATAACTGAAAACAACTTCATAACATCTAGACTTGCCCAAAAGTAAAATAAAAACATGCACACTTCAATGAAAATGACAAACCCGGTGGAAAACTAGATAAAATTTAGTAAATTAACCCTCGCACAATTAGTTCGAATCTCGCCTTGGGTCCCAGTGAGTGGGCTCAAGTTCCCCATCTTCACCATCGCATTGGCGAAATCCGTCGAGAACGCAGTGGCATTGTTGCTGTATGTTGTTACAATAGAATCAGTGGACCCACCATTAAACAACACCTGATCAGAGCTAAGTAATCCCCTTCGGTTGAGCAGCGCCTGATAGTAGTTGTTATCAAAGCGGTTTGGGGTCTGGGGGTCGAGTGGGGCCAGGTTGCCGTCGCCATTTCCGGCAGCTCTAGGGCAGGTGGCCCGCCGAGAGGTTGCAAAGGGAGCATCGATGTTGGTGGCATTGTAGATCCGGTCCCTGAATTTGTCACACCTAGCCTGGCCTACGGTGTGTGCGCCGGACAATGCGACCATCTCCCTCACAGTAAACCCCTTGTTGCTAAATAGCCGAATGAGTGTATTAAGGTCATCGAAGAATGCCGGAAGATCGCTGTTTGCTCTATCTCTGCTTGCAGTTCTTGCATCCCTCCTCCCCACTAGGACTGGGTAAGTTGGCCCACCAAGCTGTGGTAAGAGAAAGATGAGACTAATTAATAAGCAAAATATAGGTTTTTATCAGGAGAATGTCCCACAACAAGTAGTTGTAGTGAGAAGTTTCATGCAAATAGCTTTGTGTGGGCCCACCAGATATCTCAGGCCAATCCGATCATAATTAGCTGGGCCGCATCACATGAAACAATTGACAACCACCCAGAAACCTCCAACTTCAGATTGTGGCCCACCTGATGGTTTTTTGGCATGATTTTTGTAGTACCCTATGTTATGGTGAGGCGACCGACCACACATCACGGTGGGCCCTAGACACAGCTAGTTGCATGATTTGTATACATACAACTAGTGTACATGAGATTTCTCTGTGTTGACTATGCAAGACCCTAGTCGTTCATCTGTGCTGGACCCCACTATGTATAAGGCCATCTTGTCATCAAGTGGGCCTGTATGAAAAATAGTGGAATACATAAGAAGATGATAAAGGTCCTATGTAGGGGACGACTTGATGACTGTACTAGCCTGTTGTTTTAGCCAATTTATATGGTAGGTTCTAATGGATGAATGGTCCCAATCTCAAACTGGCACGTTCAATTCAGGTGGTGCCTTTTGCTAGTAACCACAGCATTAACATGCATGCATACATGTACATGTTGTATTTTAAATTATTTTAAAATAATTTAGTGTTTCAAAATATCCGTTGGGACGGACCATGGTTGTGGCCATAGGTGCGCATGTGCCCTAAGGATGTGTCTTTTCACTGACTGAAAGGTTATATCCTTTTAATTTTTTGTTTTGAAAATTATGTCTTTTGAAGCCTAAGGGTCGCACCACTTGGGTTTAAAACCCAATAGTCACAACCCTTTGTGAAGAGTGTCTTCACAAAGTCTATAAATAGACTTTCTCTCATTTGTTATATCATATATAATATATATTATATATATCTATAATATATATATCTATTATATATATACTATATATCTATATATAGATATATATCTTATATCTAAAGTAAGAAAAGTTTGTTTTATATTAAAGGTACGGTTTAAGTATTTTCTAGTTTGGTTAAGATTACAAAGTGGTTCGAGCCCGTGTACAGTGAGTGCACCTCGGAACCTCCGGTTATAGTCATTGTATCCTGGAGGTCAATTGCTCTAGAAACCTGTTGCACTTGGGACGCTGTCCAAGGGGAGCAAATTCGATTTCAAGCTGAGTGACTCATGTCACGCCTTGACTTCTATAAACCTATAAGTTTTCTCAATTTAAATTTATTTTATTTAAATAGTTTTTCAAACTCCATATACTAACAATCTTGAAATTGAATTTGTTTGAAAAACTATTTAAGAGTTATGGTTGCATCTATTTGATTGGAATAACCCAAAATGAAACCACACCAACCTGATTTGTGGGCCATGACTCATACAATCTAGAGTTGGCATATCCCATCTAGTGGTCAGGATCTTGTAGATACTTATTATGTAAGTTCTTTGGACCACATGTATAAAAGTGAACATATGCACCGACTGAGAATGGTTAGAGTACTTTAGATCTTGATATCTATAAATGAGAGTGATTAGACTATATCAAACATATAAGAGGTCTGGATTCCCGAACAATTGGCCGGGTTCGTTGTAACCCCCGTTACCACAGATTATGATCCTCAAGTTGTCAGATGAGTTGAGCTAAGGCCATCTTGAGTACTAGAGCTATAACCTACATATGGTTCATATGTCCCAAAGACATATCATTCTATCACACACATGTAAAATTCAAGAAATTTGTAGTGCCTACATCTTGGATATTGTTAGGCCCTGTTCACTCATAAGAAAGCCTGCATTTAGTAGATTTTCTCAAAATCATGATATGCCATTAAGGAACATTTCTTTTTAGATCTCAAAATTTATAATTTATTTTCTCATAGCTTGAGCCAACGTAACCTTCACATGAATAAAATCAAACTTGTTGAAGTATACTGAGTAGGATATACACTAATCTCAACATCCATGTACAATAAAGATCAATCCAAATGCATTTCAAATGAGATTTTGTGTTGGGATTCCCATCATATTAGGAATTCTTCTTGTAGACCACCATGCATGGTTAAAAGAAAACTTTGAAAAGAAAAATGTGAAAGAAACTTAAAAATGCAATCTTTCAAAGTATCTTCTAAAATGGGCCTGATAGGTCGATGGTGTGGTCACTATCTCATAAGTCTGCTAGTTGCTCACATGCGGATAGGTAAGATTCATTGTACGATCAACCGGTTGATGGATCTAAATCCGTCATGTACGTGCAAAAAAAAAAAATAAAATAAAAATTCTTAGTATTGAAAAAATTAGTTGTTAATTATGTGTCTTCCCTTCATTTTCAAATTGGTGCAACCCTTAAGGGTTCTAACAAGGAGCATCTGGTGGTTATAACAGTTCTATATGAACTTGACATGTTGCATTAGAGAAAACGGCATTCCGATGACCCTTGATCTAGTCCATTGATCTGATGGACCTCACATGGGAACAAAATCGCCAAATATGGAAAGACTTGAATATCCCAAATAATGAGATTTCTTAGACAATCTCATTAAATAAATAAATAAATAGGTGAAAATGACTCAAATTCAAAGGGGTGTTAAAAAAAAAGTAATAATGAACTGATACTCTAATCACTTATTCAACGGAAATGAAGTGGACGGTTAGAATCATCTATCCTAATTGCTCATGGGTTTATAGTCTTATGAGTTTCCTCTCCTAGGCAACATTTTAATACTTTAATAGATCACTGTGGTCATACACATCCAATCTATAATTCTATATGATATATGTTTTTGGATAATCTAATCCGGGCCCAATTTTCATGATCAAGACTATTCAGTTAATGTGACGGACCATGTATAAAGTGTCACCAAAATATTCTTCCATTGGACAATTTTACATGTCCAACTTATAAACTTCAAGTGGATGGTTTACTGTCTACTTTATGATAGAAGATTTTAGGAAGATATTTGATGACGATCGATGGTAGGTAGCACAAGAATACATGGTCTGAATTGTGGAAAAATGGGGCCTACTATATCACTGGTGCTAGAACAAATATAACATATCATTTTGATTAAGCGCATGTTAAAGAGTTGATTTTTGTGTGATTGATGTGTATAGAATGAATAACTATATTGATGTTGATCTTTAGAAATGCAGTAGAATGCACGGTTACACACTAAGGCGTCACTGTACACATATTTGTAACATGAGTAGTTCATTAATGGATCATTTGTATTTATAGTGACCTAAAAATTAAGTTGTAACATGGACCAACCACTGGTATGAATGACCTTTATAATAATGAGTGCACACAAAGAATAAATGAATATGCTATCTTGAACTTGATCAAATCAATGGCCAAATCTATCAAACTATGGGCCCACTTATTACCATATATCTATAGACAACGTATATTATTCATTTTATATCATTGCAGGTATGTTGTGGCCTTTGATCCATCTTATGTGGATTGATGATTGAAATGTTCGAGTCTTGTATTTATGTGTTACATGTACAAAATATATTCTTCCCATTATAATATGAAACATTAAACAATGTATGACTCTTGATACATAGACACTCAGAAATTGTACATATGTGAAAAAGATCTCATTTATAAAGATTTTAAATTGTGGGGGTTATGTACTTAGATGTACTACAATGTTCCAAAGTTATAAATCTATATAAATATTATATTGGCCCATATGGGATGATTGGACCGGTATATTTTTAAAATATTACCTTTTACAGGCCCAATAGATGAAAGGTCTAGATCTTGCATATGTATTACTTTTATAAATTTGAAGTACTTGATAACTCACATTATATGAATGCTTTTCTCTCTAGAGTTTCACTTACCATGAAGCAAATGGTGATTTGAGTTTCTCAAGTGGACTAATAGTGAATGTGTCTTAATTCAATGTTAATTCTGACTTACATTTTATTATGTAGAAAGTGATATTATAGAATATTGAGTCCAATAACAGAATGACCGTCGGCACATATCACTTAACTGTTTGACACACTGACGAGTGTACATGTCTAACTTATGAGACAAGTTACATTCACTTTTGGCATCGTTCACAACACTTTCTAGACAATATTACTTGCTTAGAAAAGTGGAGGAAATGTTATTTTACGTTCGATCATGTGCCAACTTAGAACACTTGTTAGATCCAGTCAATTTATAAGATAATTCTTACGAAAGATTTCTCTTGACTCTTGGTTAATGAGTTTATCAGGTGGGCCATATATATATCTATCGAGGCTAAATATGAAATTGTGGGGGTCCACTTGGATGCATTTAGATAAACCACTTAACCCATGGAATATAAGTTTAGTCAATAAGTATTTGATAAATGGGTTTACATACATAAAATTGAAGATTTGCACTAAGGAAACTATATGTTGAATGTTATGAATCAATATGCACATGTTTTATGTTGACATGTATATCTTTGAGACAAGGTGTCTGTAATTAAACATATTGCATGTTTTAATGATCAAATTGGTAGCCATCAAATGAATGGTAAAAAGAATATTGTTAGTGGTTTGAATTCATAAGATGATTGTTGGATCAATGAGATTTTTAGGCTATATTGTATTCTCATTGGAAGCTAGATTTGGACATTTGAGATTGGTATTCATATGAGACTATAAGTTTATGTAATGAACTGTGTTGTTTTACCATCAACAAATATATCTAATAGCCAAACTTATGCACCTATGGAGCCCATTGTTCAATTCGTTGATCAAGATACTTGATAATGAACTTAGACATTTCTCCTCCGTATTCAGTTGCTAAATACCCATTGATTGTATTGAATTCTAATCATTAATTGATAAATTGGCCAACCTTTCATATGTTAGGGAACATGTGATAACATGATAATGTTGCAATATGATTATATGAAGGTTATACTTTATTTTAGTTTAGTTGTCTATGCATGACAGATTACTCCAGCCTCTTTGTATTGCAGATACAATAAGTTCGATTGACTTTACCACTAGTTGGTTGAATGTGGGCTGGTGAAGTTGCTTGAATGTAAAGTACATTCAAGGCTAAGAAGTCGGTTGTATTCAGAGCGGTATCTTTTTGCTTAATGGAATCGTAATTCTCTGTGAGGTTAAAAATGAGTTTGGTATGCGCTGGCTTGAGGTATGAATAGTTAAAGAGAATGCGGTTGACTGCCGAAGACTTGACTGAACAAAACGCAGAGACTCGTTTCTAAGTAGCTAGTTGGTGAGACAATAGCTTGTTAATACGATGATCCCTAACTGATCTGAAAGCTGATTTGAAAGGATGATTAGCCACAATGACTAAGATATGACCAAACTCGTATGAAAGGTAACAATGATGAATTTTCTGTAATAGGTGAAAGTCTGACGGAGCAAAGACGGGTGGAGGTAAAAGGCCTATGGGTCATAAATTCTCTGACCAAGCGACTATCTAAAAGATTAGTGAATGATACATCGAAGGGAATGGGGCTGAGCCTAATATATGAGCTACCAGTGTTGGCAACTCAACCTATACGAGTAGAGATCCTATTAGATAGGTTCAATGGATAAACAACAAGACATGAGGTAGACAATTGCACTGATGTAAATGAGCCCCTTCTATGGTGTATAGTGCGAGCAACAATGAAGAATGATGAGTTTTTGAACTCTTAATGAATCCATAACATATATTTGGTGGTGTACCCAATTGCTGCGTACACTTGATGAAATTCACCTATATGGGTGTGGAGGTGGAGGCCGCTTCTTATGAGAATCTAGGCGAATTCTCTACAGCACTCATGAAATCCAGGTAATGGTGTATGGCCGAAACGCACCGAACCGCAGAATCACTTGTAGCGAAAAAGTTGTGTGAGTGGTATATACTTGCGATCTACATCAAAAGGAATCAGGTTCATAACTATGGTGTTACCTGATTCCTGTAGACCTGTCATGTTTACTCTAATGTCGATTCAAGTCTATGGTGACACCGACACTATTGCACAACTCTTTCATCTTAACCTGAAATGTCAAAAATTTTGAAACATGTGGGGGATTGTTGTATTTTAAATTATTTTAAAATAATTTAGTGTTTCAAAATATCCGTTGGGACGGATCATGGCTGTGGCCATAGGTGCGCGTGTGCCCTACGGATGTGTCTTTTCACTGAAAGGTTATATTCTTTCAATTTTTATTTTGAAAAGTTGTCTTTTGAAGCCTAAGGGTCGCACTACTTGAGTTTAAAACCCAATAGTCACAACCCTTTGTGAAAGGGTGTCTTCACAAAGTCTATAATAGACTTTCTCTAATCTGTTTATATATAGATATATATATATATATATATATATATCTATATATATATATATATATATATATATATATATATATATAAGTAAGAAAAAATTTATTTTATATTAAAAATACGGTTTAAGTGTTTTCTAGTTCGGGTTAAGACTACAAAGTGGTTTGAGCTCGTGTACAGTGAGTGCACCGCTGGGACCGGGTCATAGTCGTTGTATACTGGAGGTCAATTGCTATAGAAACCTGTTGCAATTGGGATGCTGTCCAAGGGGAGCAAATTTGATTTCAAGCCGAGTTACTCATGTCACGTCTCGACTTATATAAACCGATAAGTTTTCTCTTTTTCTCAATTTAAATTTATTTTATTTAAATAGTTTTTCAAACTTCATATACTAATACATGAGTGCAATGAGATTGTAATAGTACTCACTGCAACGATGGAGTCACGAGCAGCAATGGCTAGGATGTCAGCACAAGACACAACTACACGGCCGCATGCTCGATCGACTTGTGTCTTTATGGTATCGATCACATTGAATCCTCTGATTGAGTTATTATTAGGTGCAGCAGTTTGCTCTCCCACGAATAATCCAGTATCAGCGAGAAGAACCCCTCCATCGCAACCCTGTAATAGCAAGCAAGATGCAATTAGATGCGGAGGGAGAGAGAAGCTTTTAGTTGACAAACATAAAGTCCTTAAGCTGTTAGTTGACAAATATAGAGTCCATGGTTGGTGATCCAGACCGTTGATCTGATTGTATTCATCTTTCAATCATCACCCTATAAAAATGTAGCAACAACAGTAAAAATTAAAGGGCCAACGTTTGATGGGTAAGTTTCTTCTATCTAGGAGATTTTGCAGCATTGCAGACACATTGGATCGACAGTCTAGATCACTGATTGATGGACTCCACCATGAGTATGTTTCCTAAGAAAAAGGACCTAAAAATTACTCTCTGACTAGAAGAACTAGTGGGTGAAACTCACATTAACAAAGCAGTCGTGGAAGAACAACCGAAAGAGAGACGCTCCCATGCGGGCCTCACTATTGATAGCGGACTGCACCGCGGCCCTGACGGTATCGAAGACAGAAGGACAGGTGTTTGCGTAGAAGGAGACTGAGAGTTGTGCTGATACAGGAGATGATATGGCCATGATCATCATTATCAAGAGGCCCACACAGAGACTGGATTGAGTAACACCAGCCATTGTTAGAAAGAATGGAGAAACGATGCTAAGATGAACTCTCTCTCTCTCTCTCCCTCGTTAGATGAAGGCTTTTGAATGAATTTTTCGGAAGAGAGCTGCGGTTTATAAAGGATGAAAGGCTAGGATCTTCCCATGTTGACCCTTTCAAAGATTGGGATGAACGTTTGACAAGTAAACCCACTCGCGCGGCTTCGGTGGACCCCCGGATCCATAGAAGTTGGCTGTAGGCCCACCATGATGTATGTGGCTTACCTCCACGCTGTCCATCCGTTTTGAAAGCTTATTTTAGGTAAGTAAGCAATAAATTAAGAAGATCCTAATCTTATCTGGACCACACTATAGGAAATATTGGTGATTGAATCCCTTCCATTAAAAACTTCTTAGTGGGCTACCGTAATGTTTATTTTCCATCCAATTTATTTATATGGTCATAAAGACTTGGATTAAGGGACCACACAAATATCAACTTGATCCAAAATTATTTTGGTTCACAAGAAGTTTTTAATGGTCAATCACTAATTTTTCCTTTGGTGTGGTCCGTCTAAAATTTGGATCTACTTCAATTTTGGAATAATTCTCTAAAATGATATGTAAAAACGGAAGGACGGCATGGATTTAAGGAAAATATATCAAGATGGGGCCCGCAGTAAAGAATCCACCCACCTCCGTTAAGCTCGGGAATCACGGAAGCCACTGCCCACTAAACAAAGTAAAAAAACTTAAAAAAACAAGATACAAGCTCGTGTTTGACCATTTTGTCAGTTTTAAAATGTCAATTTTGTTTCATACAGAAATTTGATCAGCCTTTTTTTTTACCCTTTTATATTATTAAACTTTGATACTCTGGCAGTGTGAAACATGATACGCAGGCACTAAGAAATTATTTTAAAACTATACAAGTGGCATGCAAATAATTCATTAAACAATACAAATTACGTGTCCAATTTTAGGTTATCAAGAAGGGAATATTATGCGTCTTTGATTAGCTGATTTTCGGATACACTGGATACCTAGTATACCTAATAAAGTCTGTGGGGCCCAAAATTGATGTATGATTATTATCCAGGCCGTTCATCTGTTTTTTCAGATCACTTTGGAGCATGAGCCCAAAATTGAAGCATATCCAATGCTCGAGTGGATCGCACCCGAGGGAAAAAGTGGGGATAATGACGTCCACTGTTGAGACTTTCCTAGGGCCTACAGTGACGTTTATTGTCTTCCAATGTATTCATGAGTCACACAGACATGGATGTTGGGAAAAAAACAGATATCAGCTTGACCCAAAACTTGTGGCCTCAAGAAATTTTCAACAATAGGGATTCAAAACTGTGGTGTGGTCCACTTGAGATTTTTGTATGCTGCAATATTGGGATCTTGTCCTAAAATGATCGGGAAAAATGATGGGCCACAAAGTTTACTCAGTGTACTGAGTTAACTCAGTACGCAATCCGCTCTCCAATGGGATACGTGAGTGTGTCCTGATGGGTCGGTTCAGTACAATTGGGGTCCATATATATATATGATCTGGACCATTGATCTTATGGGTCCCACAATGGATGGGGGATTCCCTAAAATTCTTACATGTTAGAAGATCCTACACTCGTAATCTTTGTCCTTCTTCCAGACCATTGGCGCCTTCTTCCCTTGGCCTTCTATTTGTCGATCAACTATTTGGGCCCGGGAGCTTTCAATCATGGGCATCTTTTAGTATCATCCGTCCAATGTGGACCAATCCGATCAATTTTCCTGATCATCAATCAACGGACGATGGTCCATTGAATTTGGACCACTGATCATTTCATCGTTTAACTTTGAAACCGCACATACATCAACACTGTTTCCTGTGATGCGGTCCACCTGAGATTTGGATCTACCTCATTTTTGGGTTCATACCATAAAATGATATGAAAAAATGGATGGATGGCATAGATGAAACACATATATCATGGTGGGACCCACAGGGCACCGACCACTGGCTAGTGGTCACCTGCCAAACCGGCTCCCTCTGTTTCCTTTGGTGTGGTCCACTTGAGCTTTGGATATACTTCGATTTTGGGACCGTTCCCTAAAATGAGCTGATAAAAAGGATGGACAGCGTGGATACGACACATAAATCACAATGGCCCCCACAGAGTTTACTCAGTACGTAATCAGCGTCCTGGTAATAAGTAGTGTAGCTGTGTAGGGGCATTTACAAAGATCCGCAAAGTATTAACGGACGACGACAACTTCAACGAAAACACGTCCATTGGATCATGCACAACAGCTACGACCGATCTCTCTCTACTCAGCCAATCTAGCCGGTGTGAGTCTCTTCAGCTTTTAATATCTTATGTATTTCGGTTACTTTATTTCAATGACGTTGACATGGCTTACCTGCTTCTTAGAATGGAATAATCGCATGCGCAGACTATACACTAAAAGTCAGTCTTTATAAATAATCTTGACCGTCCAATCAGTGTCCCACCTCTTGTTAGGCTGTAGCGGAAGAATCAACCGTTGGTTGTTCCCTTGCTTTTGATCAGTTGATGACAATCTTTTAAATGATGCGAGACGATCAAAGATACTTTTAGCTGTGGCCAGTTCATGAGATGGCCCATTGAGTGAATGATCTGAATTGATCAACATGTGTACTTATCAGATAGTTGATGTGGAGCAGGTCGCGGACAATTACATGGCAAAGATAGATCAGAAAAGGCCCGGTTGACGACATAAGTGATCTGGACCATCAGACCTTAAATCAGGTGTATCTCGCAATCCGGGATGAGTTAGCCAACGAAAAATATATGATTTCGGGGTAGAACGAGCTACTTTAGCCAACCAACCCTGCTATGCCGGGTTGCGAAGCTCGGAATTGCGAGAAACCCCTGATTTGACGGTCGTTTCCCTATTTCAATTTCGTTTTTACTATAAATAGTAAGTTTTAGTTTGCTTATAACTCTTCATCCGTCGGGCTTTAGGAGTTGCGCCCAACGTAAAAAGATCTTAGAATAATTAGGAGAACGGGTTGGTGAAGCCAAATAGGACACTTACTATTTTTGGCCGAAAACCTTGCGCACTAGTAGACATCACGACCATCTATAAATAATAAGTTTACTATTTATAGTAAGTCGCGAATTCTAGGAGTCTTAGTTGTAGTTTGATTCTGATTTCTTTCCCATTGCTTAGTACCATTATTTAAAGGGTTGTGAACTCATTTTTATTCATTCATTAATCTATTTTGAATTTATTTAGGATTTATTTCTATTTTCTGCTCTCTTTTCTCGTGGATTCGAGAAGTCTCTTTGAGGAGTCCAGAGAAGTTCCGTGGATTCGGAATAGTTATCCTCTTGAGGAAGACGATGCTCGACCTCACGTCCTCCCCTGCGTTAGTTTAGTATCAGAGCGAGGTTTCTCCTCGGGTCGATGGCTTCTAACAACGGGTCGGGCAACAATCCCATAGGCGGTGCTCCAGGAAATTTTTCTTTAACGACGACAACTTTCCAAACAGCGCAGCAAGAGAATCGGCAAGCCATGTAAGGGTTGCAGGCTTCCATGAACCACATAGCAAATCTCTTGGCAGAAACCCTAGGGCAACTCCGTGTTCCTGGTGGTAATCCTCCACCACCAATTGCTGAAACCTGTAATCGCCCTGATCGCAGGATAATACCAGTAGTGCATCCAAGGGTCGTCCCTGAGGATGGGGGCTCCAGTGAAGAGGAGATCGATGACGTGATCTTCCAACATCCCAGGCAAGGCGGCGATCGGGTAGATCGAATAGATCGAGACTTCAAGATACGGGTTGATATTCCTAACTTCAATGGCCAGCTACACATTGAGGATTTTCTCGATTAGCTTTTTGAAGTTGAGCGATTTTTTGACTATATGGACATCCCTAAAACAAAGAAGGTCAAGCTTGTGGCCTACAAGTTGAAAGGAGGAGCTTCAGCTTGGTGGGAACAACTGCAACTTGCACGAACCAGACAGACGAAAGCACCAATCCACACATGGCAGCAAATGAAGACGCTACTACATGCCCGATTCCTCCCTACCGATTACGATAAGGTATTATTCCAACAATACCAAAATTGTCGACAGGGTAGTTGGTCGGTGAGAGAGTACGCAGAAGAATTTTACCGCCTAGCGGCGCGCAATGATTTGGTCGAGACTGAATTACAGCAAGTCACCCGATTCAATGGTGGATTGCGTATGGCGATTCAGGATCGGGTCCAGATGCAGTCTGTCTGGACGATGAATGATGCGATCAAGTTGGCTACTCGGGCAAAAGTGTAACTTGAACGTTCTAACATACGGGCCTATCCTACTGCGAGGATCACTGCGGCAGGTCCACCTCAGGGAGCTCTATAGCCTAAGGGGAAGGAGCCCGTAGGAGCACGCACTCAACCTCCTACGTTTGATAACCGAGATCAGGGAAACGGGCAAGCTAGACCCCAAAGGGGCGTATCGACTTCTGCTGGTCCAAGTACAATCCCGAACCCTTATGCTCGGCCAAGGCCCAACAACTGCTATCATTGTGATCAACCAGGCCACCTGTCAAATACTTGTCCCCAGCGAAAAGTGGCAAACCTCGCCATTAATGATGGTAGTGCTGATAACGCTTATGAAGATCAAGATATTGAAGAACAGGAGCATACCACCGAGGACGAGGTAGAAGATTCAGGTTGGGTTCAACAAGATCACGGCGAGTCGCTCGTCGTGAGGCGATTATTATATGCGCCAAGAAAAGAAGTGTATCCACAGCGGCATAACATCTTCCGCACTAGGTGTACGGTAAATCGAAAGGTTTGTGACGTGATCATTGAAAGTGGAAGCAGTGAGAACATCGTCTCCAGGGTCATGGTGAAAAAATTACAATTGAAAACGGAGCGTCATCCCTCTCCATATACAATCGGTTGGATCAAGAAGGTCAGTGAAATAAAGGTAACTGAACGGTGCACCATATCTTTTTCCATTGGCAAACATTATAAGGATGAAGTAGTATGCGATGTGGTTGACATGGAAGCATGTCACATACTACTAGGTCGACCCTGGCAATCTGACCGTGACGCCACTCATAAGGGGCGAGATAACATATATATCTTCGTCAAGGACGACCGGAAGACTATATTGGCCCCTATGGATCCAAAGGGACCACCTGAAACTTCTAAAGTGGAAGGTCGTTTCCTCTTAACCATACGAGACTTCGTGGAAGAATCCAAAGAAACAGGACAGACTTATGCACTAGTTGTGAAAGGGGAAGAACTCGAGCCTACCATCATCCCTGAAAAACTAAGGCCCTTGTTACAGGAATTTAAAAAAATCTGGCCCGATGATCTTCCCGATGGGTTACCCCCTATGCGAGATATATCCAACACCATATCGACTTTGTCCCTGGGTCCAGTTTACCTAATCATCCTCATTATCGAATGAGCCCGAATGAGTGTGAGATTCTGCAGGGACAAGTGGAGGAACTGATCCGTAAGGGTCTTATTCGAGAAAGCATGAGCCCATGTGCTATACCAGCTCTACTAACTCCAAAGAAAGATGGGAGTTGGTGCATGTGTGTCGACAACCGGACCATCAACAAGATCACCATAAAATACAGGTTTCCTATACCACGGTTGGATGATATGTTGGATATGCTAGAGGGCGCAAAAATATTCTCTAAATTGGACTTAAGGAGCAGCTACCATCAGATTCGAATACGGCCGGGTGATGAGTGGAAAACAACCTTTAAGACCAAGGAAAGATTGTACGAATGGATGGTCATGCCTTTCGGTCTTTCTAATGCGCCTAACACATTCATGAGGTTGATGAACCAAGTTCTGAAACCTTTCATTGGGTGGTTCGTTGTGGTTTATTTTGATGATATTTTGATATACAGTTAAGACGAAACCACCCATATGGAGCACCTCAAGAAGGTCCTTCAAGTGCTCACTGAAAATAAACTGTACCTCAATTTAAAAAAGTGTAGCCTCATGACTGATAGCCTATTGTTTCTGGGTTTTGTGGTTACATCCACGGGCATTCGAGTGGATGCAGAAAATGTGAAGACAATCAGAGAATGGCCGGTTCCCAAAAATATTCACGAAGTGCTAAGTTTTCATGGACTAGCGACATTCTATCATCGGTTCGTGAAAAATTTCAGTACTATTGTGTCACCGATCACAGATTGCATGAAGAAAGGGCAGTTTCAGTGGACTGACGAAGCCGACAGGAGCTTTGCCGAAATCAAACGCAGATTATCCACGACCCCGGTTCTTGTACTTCCCAACTTCGACAAACTGTTTAAAGTCGAATGTGATGCCTCATATGTCGGGATTGGGGGAGTTTTGTCTCAAGAAGGTCGGCCGGTGGCCTTCTACAGTGAAAAACTTAGTGATGCACGCAAGAAGTGGTCTACATATGAGATCGAGTTGTACGTGGTGGTCCAGGCACTGCGACACTGGCGACATTATTTGATTCAAAGGGAATTCTACTTTACACGGACCATCAAGCCCTCAAGTTTATTAATAGTCAAGCTAACATTAATCGTGTGCATGCTAGATGGATCTCATTGTTGAAGGAATTCACATTCGTGCTAAAGCATAAGTCAGGGCAACAGAACAAAGTAGCCGATGCGCTGAGTCGCCGTGCAACTTTGTTAGTCACTATGAGCAATGAAGTTGTCGGGTTCGATCGCCTCAAAGACATATATGCCGACGACGACGACTTTAAGGACGTATGAGTTAGATGTCAGGAAGGTCACCCCGGTGACTTACATATACAAGACGAGTTCCTTTTTAAGAGAAATCGACTATGTATCCCAAAGAGTTCGTTAAGGGAACAGATAATCCAAGGCTACATGGAGGTGGCCTCAGTGGACATTTTGGGCTAGACAAGACGCGAGCTCTTATGGAAGAACGGTATTACTGGCCACAATTGGTACGTAATGTGGGAAAGGCAGTCCAACGCTATTATATTTGTCAGACTTCCAAGGGGCAATCTTATAATTCGGCCCTCTACACCCCGTTACCCGTGCCTGACGGCCCTTGGGAGGATTTATCTATGGACTTTGTGCTTGGTCTCCCACGAACATAACGCGGCATGGATTCGGTGTTCGTGGTAGTAGATCATTTTTCCAAGATGACGCACTTTATTCCATGCAAGAAGACTCTCGATGCAACACACGTGGCGAATCTATTCTTCAGAGAAATTGTGCAGCTACACGGGGTTCCTAAGACTATTACTTCCGACCGTGACACGAAGTTCATAAGCCACTTTTGGCGGACTTTGTGGACTCGATTTGATACATGCCTTCAGTTCAGCAGTGTGTACCACCCACAGACTGACGGTCAAACTAAGGTTGTGAATCGTACGTTGGGAAACCTCCTTCGATGTATTTCAAGAGAAAAACTGAAGCAGTGGGATTTGGCCTTGTCTCAAGCGGAGTTTGCATTCAACAACATGGTGAACCGCTCGACAGGAAAATCCCCGTTCTAGGTTATCTACGGACGAGTATCCCGTCATACACTAGACTTGGTCCCTCTGCCCAAGCTCCCAGGCATGAGCATTGTAGCAGAACATATGGCAGACAAAATCATGGGCATTCATGCAGAGGTACAGAACAAGCTACATGCCTCGAATGAAAAGTACAAGGAGCAAGCGGACAAGCATCGGCGACAAAAAGTGTTCGAGGTGGGCGACCAAGTAATGGTCCATCTGCGCAAAGAAAGATTTTCGACCGGAACGTACAACAAGTTGAAGAATAAAAAGATTGGACCGGTACCAATCATCCGAAAGATCAATGACAACGCTTATGTTGTTGATCTTCCAGATGATATGGCGATCTCGCGAACTTTCAATGTCGCGGACCTGACTGAGTATTATGAACCAGCACATAATGATAACTCGAGGACGAGTTCTTTTGAAGTGGAGGAGACTGATGTAGAGTGGGTCGCGGACAATTACATGGCAAAGATGGATCAGAAAAGGCCCGGTCGGAGACAGAAGTGATCTGGACCATCAGACCTTAAATCTGGCGTATCTCGCAATTCGGGATGAGTTAGCCGATGAAAAATATATAATTTTGGGGTAGAACGAGCTACTTTAACCAACCAACCCTGCTACGCCGGGTTGCAATGCTCGGAATTGCGAGAAACCCCTGATTTGACGGTCATTTCCCTGTTTCAATTTCGTTTTTACTATAAATAGTAAGTTTTAGTTTGCTTATAACTCTTCATCCGTCGGGCTTTAGGAGTTACGCCTAACGTGAAAAGAGCTTAGAATAATTAGGAGAACGGGTTGGTGAAGCCAAATAGGACACTTACTATTTTTGGCCGAAAACCTTGCGCACTAGTAGACATCACGATCGTCTATAAATAGTAAGTTTACTATTTATAGTAAGTCGCAAATTCTAGGAGTCCTAGTTATAGTTTGATTCTGATTTCTTTCCCATTGCTTAGTACCCTTATTTAAAGGGTTGTGAACTCATTTTTATTCATTCATTAATCTATTTCGAATTTATTTAGGATTTATTTCTATTTTCTGCTCTCTTTTCTCGTGGATTCGAGAAGTCTCTGTGAGGAGTCCAGAGAAGTTCCGTGGATTCGGAATAGTTATCCTCTTGAGGAAGACGGTGCTCGACCTCACGTCCTCCCCTGCGTCAATAGTTCATACAAAATCATTTTATGAATTAAGAACATCGACCGGCTATAGTTCAGTCTTGAGTTAAGTTATAGTGAACAAGTCCGGCAGATTCGGCTTATTTCCAAGTTGATAGATGGGGCCACGGTTCTATAATATAAAATATTGGTATGCTGATTCAAATTTTTAATGAGGCCTGTTGGGGAAAAATAGACAAGTCAGTAAGTCGGTTTATGGAATGGACCAAATCTACTGAACCAGCACGGGAACCAGCTAGCACGGGCCCAGAGAAACCCAAACCTGATGAAGCTCCTATGTCCAAGAGCAGACTGACCGTCAAGAAGGGTGATGCAAATGCAAGGGCACTCAAAAAGCTTCTTAGCTCACACAAATGGTTGAGAGACCGACCTAATCCATAGGTCGGTCAAAGGTCGATCATTGATCGCCTATAATCCAGCAACATATCAATTACAGACTGGCCATAGTTTAGTCATAGATCAGTCATAGATCGACTATAGATTGGCCACAGGACGATCACAGACCGACCCTAGTTCGGTTATAGATCATCCATAGATCAGTTGCAAAACGATCACAAACCGGCCCTAGCTCGGTCAAAAATCGCCGTACACTAAACGATGCCCTTGGCAAGGTCAAAAGGTCTCAACACCTGGATAAAGGAAACATGATCCTTTCGGCTCGGCTGACGGTCGAAAATGATGAATGCTGATATGTCGATCAGGTCAGCCTCATGCATGCCCAACTTAGCGCTCGCCTTGGAACCCAACCTAAAGGCGAGCTATGGATCCGAAGGGTCTTCCTAATTAATATCGGAGATCTCCTCCAAGATCTCCGGAAGATAACGCTAGATCCCGACGATCACGGGATCCTATAATCTTGGGAAGATCCAGGATCGTAGCAGATCTCCAAAATATCAGGAAAGAATCCCCGTACCGTGGGATCCTCTCTCTCCTATAAATGGGAACGTCTTTAAAGGTGAAAGGTACGAAAGATCTCTCTCTGAAAAACCCCTCAATACGATAAGACCTGGATTCCTAGGCTGACTTTGGCATCGGAGGGTCCCCTGCTCTAGCCAGGGTCTCCTTTGTCTTTCTCTTCCTGTGCGTCTTTCTCTTCCTGTGCAGGTACTCGAAGGTCTAGAGAGGGTGGACCAACGATCAGATTTTTGCACCAAGGCCAAAAAATAATAATAATAAAATTAATAATAAATAACAGACTGGATATCAATCCTTCCACCTATATTATGACTTTTTTTAAATTGAATATTTGTGGTCGATTATTTCTCTTTTCCGTGGGCTGCAAATTGAATAATTTAAAAGACTTAACCACTCGGTCCAACATGTTCCATCCTTAGTAGAGTGACCTGCACCCGAGTTGGAGTTAAATCGACTCAACTTGCTCGAGTCAAGTGACTCAGGAGGATGACTCGTGGCATCAAACCGGAACAGGCCCAAATGAGTCCGAGTCAACTCGAGCAAGTCACATCAGACTTGTCCAAGTACATTATACAAATTCGTGACTATATGAGTTTACCGGGTCAACTCAATCTGACTTGGCATTATCAACCAAGGTTCTAGCGATTTGGACAAGTTGGGCCAAGTTGTCTCTAGGTTTGCCAATTAGGGTATCGAGCTAGATCAAAAATTGAGTTCGAGTAAACTTAGATGAGTTGCATGCGACTCGTTGGAAACGATCTCCCTGGCCAAGTATACGGAAACACTTTTATGCACTTAGTTGCATTGAGACTCATTGCCATCAGAATCTCTGTAGATGATCCATTTGATCTAGTCCACTCTTTTCCTGCTATTGTACGAAAATCACAATCATCAAACGATCCTAGATGTCCATAATTAGACCTATCTTTTATAAATAATCTTATCCATATATTTTTTTTCTATTCTCCTGACTAGATGATTTGGATTATCCCATCAGTATGACTTTTTCAAGGCAACCTATGAAATGGAGGTAGGGTTCATGGCCTTGGCCTAGGGCTAGCCTGGAATAACTCCTAGAGACAAACTCACGAGGTAAATGCAACCTGGCCTAATTAGTAATTGGGTTTGAACATGTTACCATGTGAAATATTACCATTACGTACTTTGTTAATATTAGAGCAATTCTATCCATGCATAGTAGGGGCACACATTGAACTAGTAGAATTGTGGAACCGGACTGGAACCGACGAACCGTACGGTTTGGTCCGGTTTTAGAGTGCATCGGTTCCAGTTCCAAAAATCGAAGAATCGATTAGTTCGGTTTGATTTTCGGTTTGGGGGTACGTAGAACCGAACCAAACTGTGAACCGATCCGTAGAACCGAACTGTGGATCCGAACCGTAGATCCGAATAGTGGAACCGAACCAGGAATTGAACCATATATTTCAAAAAAAAAAAAAACCCTAAGTTCATTCCCTATACTTCACTCTTCATGTCGCCCTTGCTGCGACTGCTCCCAATCCCTATCCATTTCTCTCTCTCTCTCTCTCTCTCTCTCTCTCTCACCCATCAGACAACCACCTTCCGCCCACCCTCTACCCACCGACCACCCCCCGACAATCCCCCCCCCCCTCTCTCACCTTGGTTTCTCTCTCTTCTCTCTCTCTCTCTCTCTCTCTCTCTCTCTCTCTCTCTCGCCATTCACCTGGTTCTCTCTCTCTCTCTCTCTCTCTCTCTCTCGCCATTCACCACTGACATCTCTCTCTCTCTCTCTATCTTTGTTTTCCCCCACTAGCTAGAACCGTGGAACTGATCCGGAACCAAACCGGTTTTAACGGTCTAGTTCCGGTTCGATTCTAAGGTGCTAATGGTCCAGTTCCGGTTCCGATTCTCCTAAAACCGTTAGGAACGGTTTGGTTCTGGTTTCACCCCAGAGCTAGACTGAACCGACTTGTGTGCACCCCCAATGCATATTATAAAAAACAAGATGATATTATTTAGATGTTTGTTTGTATGGATAAAAATGATCAAGGATAAAGTTTTAAAAGTGTAACTCCTCTTAAGGCATGTCTTTTCATTCTTATTAAGAATTATCTTTCTAATTTCCCTAGCCATAAAGGGCTGACTGTTGAATTACTGAATGAAAGGTCCAAATCTATTTTCTTTTTTCAGTTCACTCCTAATCAATGCAAATTAGAAACAAAGGTAAAAGAGAAATATAGTTAGAATAATACCCCAACCTTTCAATTTAGACTGAATTTGAATGAAGGGATGAGTTGAGTTGCGAGCCTCTCTTTAATCAATAGGAAAGGACATGAACTGATGATGTTGTTTGCATTTCATTCCCTCACAAGTCTAAAGACCGAGCTTGAAAGGAACATACAATTTGAAGTTCAGACTCTCTATTTGAATGCTAGAGAAGGTACCCGTGATGCACAAGAGCTAGAGATCGAGCCTCTTTAGCCCCTTGAGACTTGGGCAAAGGCTTAGGGCTGTAAAGCCGAGCCAGGGCGATTAGCCTACCCTAACCTAGCCTATTGCCCGTCCCTAGGTTTTGGCATGATTTTATAAGGTGCTTTTTTTTTTTTTTTTTTTTTTTTTTTTTTTTTTTTATTTAAGGATCGTGTTTATATTCCAAGAAAACTCCCGGAGGGCAGCACAAAAAGGGGGCCCCTCCCAACAAAAATGAGGAGGATCCTATTGTAAAGCAAAAAACAGGAATAAGCAAAGAACCCAACACCACCATTATAACGTGTGGTGGCACACTGGAATTTTGGATAGTCATGATTTTTGGGCCACACATTGTGTTGAGAGGGGGCATGATTTTTGGGCCGCACATCACGTTGAGACAGAGAGAGAGAGAGGCATGATTTTTGGGACGTGGTTTGGTTGATGACCCCAATGGCAACCAGCTAGCTGGTGTTAAAGCTCTGTGTGGCCCATCATGATGTATATATTTTATTTACACCATTCATTAATTTTCTAGCTCATTTTAAAGCATGAGCCCAAAAATAAGATAGATCCAAATCTCAAGTGAACCACACCACATGAAACAGTAGGGAGGGGCATGATTTTTGGGCCACACGTAACGTTGAGAGAGGGGGATATGATTTTTGGGATGCGGTTTGGCGGATGACCCCAAGGCAACGATTTGACTGGTGTCAAATTAAGCTCTTTGAGCCGACCATGATGTATGTTTTTTATCTACACTGTTCATCCATTTTTCCGGCTCATTTTAGGACATGAGCCAAGAAATAAGTCAAATCCAAATCTCAGCCCGACCATACCATAGGAAACAGTGTGGATTGAAGGCTCACTGTTGAAAACTTCCTAGAGCCACGTAAGTTTTGGATCAAGCTGATATTTGTGTTTTCCCTTCATTCAGGTCTCTGTGACCTTATCAGCCGAGAATTGGATGACAAATGAACATCACTGTGGGCCTTAGGAAGTTTTCAATGGTTGACATCATTATTCCCACCATTTTCTTTAGTGTGGTCCACTTGAGCTTTGGATATGCTTCAATTTCGGCTCATTTCGGCTCATGCCCTAAAATGAGCTGGCACGGCGATAAACACATACATCATAGTGGGATCCGCAGAGCTTCGACACCAGCTAGCTGGTGGGTATTGGGGTCATCAGCCAAACCGCGTCTTGATTTTTGGGCCACACATCGCGTTGAGAGAGAGAGAGACCATTTCTAAGGAGGAAATCTTCTTCTCATCAACTGTTTACTAAAGAGGAAATCTTCATCTCCTCGACTCTTTTTAAGACCAGGGGCGGCTCAACATTCTTGGGGGCCTTAGGCAAGTCACAAAGATGAGGCTTTTTAGTTTAAAAAATAATTAAAAAAAAATTTAATAAATTTAAAATTAAACCATAAATTTACTTCTTGCCTTTTTAGATGCAAAATTACTAATTAAACTTTTGCATTCAAGTTTACCCAATAAATCAATTTCGATGGATAAAATTGTTAAACCATTCATAAGGTGAATCCTAGATGGATGAAAGGAAAACATAAATATCAGCTTATCCAAAATTTATGCCGCCTGCATGTAACGCCTTGAAAATCGGGGGTCAAGCAGAAGCTCAACTCCCGAGTTCCAACGCATCACTTATGCAACATATGTAATGATGTTTAAATGTTATCCATATTAGTGCATTAAACATGAGTGAGATTATACTAAAACAACATATCATACTCTAGAGATAATTAAGTTAAGTAAGCGGAAGACTGATATAGGTATATAATGTATAGAAGTGTTTCTCAATCCCCAGAGTATGAGTATGATTCCAGGCTAAATATATACATGTATTGATCCCAAATTTACAAAATATGAAAATGTAAATGTCCAACTAATCCTTTTAGTCCCTGTAACCTCGTCGATCAGTACATGGTCTACATAGACTCGCCTGATAGCTGAACATAAGAGAATTCCTCCTCCTCGCCTATGAAATCCAAATTAGCAGCGTATACACCGTCGCCACCTGCATCTACAACAAAATCTGGTTGGTGTTTTAAAACACCATCCCAGGTGGGAATGAGTAGATAATTCAGTGGAACTATAAAGCAAAGTTTAACATGTTATCAATTCAGTCAAGCAGTAATGATAAAGCAATACATTAAACAATCCTAGCTACCTTTATTAATGCAGGGATGATATGCTATAATGATGCATGCTCTCGCCTGCACTCCCTCTGCGACATCATGTCACGGTCGCGCATACAACACTCCCGCTGTGCTCAACTTCAACACTAAAGACACATGCAATGCGGTGCATGTGCGTGATTAGCCAAGTTTTTAATTAGAATTATTCATACAACAGATTTAGAAAGCTAAGTACCTCCTTTTATATCATTTACCTAAACAATGATCCATCTAGGGTTGTCAATCCTAGCTTGTCACATACGATAGGTAAGTTCAGGTCACTACGGAGAGGCTCGTCACCTTAGCGTAGACCTATTTTATACTCGAGGTTACTCCACCGATGCCCTACCAACTGGCAGTCTATTTTCGAAGGCTCGTCACCAACCCGACTTGGGACCACAGCCAGGCTGCGCCGGGGTAGGCCTCGTTTATACTCGAGGTAACTACAGGAAGGCTCGTCACCTTAGCGTAGGCCAACAACTCGAATACAGTGTCCCATACTACCATATTCGGCTCACGAGTTTGGTTTGCTCACTGGTCACTACGGGGAGGCTCGTCACCCCAACGTAGGCCGATAGATCGACCACGGTGTCCCATACCACCATGCCCGGCTCATGAGTCTTAGCGGATCGTGGTAGCATGGTTGAAACGGGTTTACATCGGTAAGTGGTACCTTAGATTCAAGCAATAACGTTCATACATGGTAAACACACAATAGGCCAATTGATTTATTAGACAAGTTCTATTGGTACGAGCGTACGCTGAATTAATCGACATGGTACCACTATCGACGATCATCGTACAACTTGGATTCACCGAACACATCAAAGGTGGCGAGACTAATTCGGCCACCCAAACAGGAATTGTTACCAATTGCCTGGACTACGCAGTAGTCCCAATCAAACTCAAACACAGCATGTGGATACATGTGATATTCATAACAACATTTAACAGACAATTTAAATGTAAATCTCATTCAAGCATTTTATCGAACACATTGAACATATTGTTATACATATGCATTTCAACCATGAATCACGTAGTAGCAAATTATATTACGTGAAAGAAACTACTGTGGACAAGGTAGTTGAGGATCCTATCTCAACACCCTTGTTGGAAGCAATTTATCAAACACTTTCCCATTTAGACATTTTATCAAACACTTAGAGTACATAATACTATATACATAAACCAAATTAGTTATAGCATATAATTTGGCAAATCCTTTCATAAAGGAGTTGTCATACACACAACACACATGTATTCTAGATTAATAGTCATGGCAAGCATAAATCATAATTTCACTTTCATTCAAACATTTCAACAAACACATGGAATGCATAATATATTCACATAGTTCACACACATGTATAGTTTATCAGATACATCGTAACTAAGATCATATGGCAGCAATCAAGTCAAACATAAATCATTGCTGACATTGAAAGCCTTGAAAACCATAACCTAAACGTTTATAGTCTGCATCTTTCGTCGGTACGCCGATTACAAACTCGGTTCATACATTACACCTTTGTCTACGGCACAACGATTACCTATAACATGAAATTGGTTAGCTATTTTACTATTTTTCCTATTTGGATTCCTAAAACAGATTAGGGTTAGGATTTCTTACCCAAAAATGGAGCCGAAATTGCCGGTATAGCGACACGGGAGAGGCGATTCGACACGTGGAGCGGTGGGAATGAATCCCAGCAACTATCTCTCACTCTCTCTCACTTCTCCACACTTTCTCATTCTCTTTTCTCTCTTCTCTCACCTAGGGTTTAGAAAATTCGTATGGAATTAGAGGGGTAGGTTTAGGGCATTATATAAGCCCAGAACTGATGTCAATGACCCTAAGGCCATGGTATACTTTGGATATAGCCAAAAGTCGTCTGTTTTGGGCCAACGGAGCTCATCTGGAGGTCCATTACCTGTATACGGTATGGGAAAAGTTCCCTGACAATGGATCTAGGTCAGGTTAAGATTTCGGTCCGATAGGATTTGTGGATCGGTCGCGGCGGACCAGTCTCAGTTCAACGATCATCGTTACTCGATCAGGGCCACAAGTACATTGATATGTGTAGGAAAATTTTTCTGATCCAAGGGTGTAGTTGGGTCAGAATCTGACGGTCTGAAACCTTAAATTTGGCCTGCAAGCGAATGACCCAATTCACTTAAATCTGAGTTCCTTTTCTAAAGATATTCGCGTTTCTCACACTTTACTCAGGGCTCTAGTTGCGCGTTTCTAGATACTATTCGGGCTCGATTCCCGCGTTGGTTGTCAAGCCCAGTAAGGTGGTCATAACTGTATAGTTTCGCGGTTATCGGACTTTTGACACGAGGCCCAGGTCCGATACGGAGTTTCAATGTGCTCTCGAGAGCAACTGGGTTTTGAGACTAATCCTAAGTTTGTAGGTAATGTAGAGTTAGCGATTTTACTGGTTTTGAGTCTTGCGGTTCGTATAGAAAGCAATTCAAGCTATTCTACTAATTAATTCAGTTTAGTACTTAATTAATTTTCGTCCAATTTATACATAATTTGACCCTTAGTGATTTCTGCCTGAAGTGGTACTCGGGTCTTTATATAGATTTTTTCGGGACGTTACACTGCAAAAAAGTTTTTAATGGTGAGCATTTAATATCCAATTTTTTTCTGTGTTGTGGTCCACTAGAGCTTTGGTTTTGCTTCATGTTTTTTCTAATATTCTAAAATGGGAGGAAGAAACAGATCAACGAAATAGATATAACACATATAATAATGTGGACCCCACAGAGCTCAGGGCTGCAGGAATCCCTAAAGTGGCCTGCACGCAATCCGCAATCCGCGTCTATTGTGAGAATAATGAATTTAGAATTGTATAGTACTCTAGCAGTGTTATAGTTAATAAACAGGCACTCCTCGATTATTAATATAGCATATTTTGACTCCATCCAAACCGTCTAAATTAGGTGATCCATTTTAGATAGGCTAAATTACAAAAAATCTATTGATTTAACTATTCTATCTTCCAATTAATGGGAATTTGTATGTTGAATTCAAATAATTTGTTTAGTATACAAGAATCAACTAGTTAGGAGATCAGCCATTGTGTGTTTTTGTTTTTCATGAACCATCTAAATTGGGACCCACTTTTATATCCGTTTAACTTAATTTAAAAATATTCAAAGGTTGCAATTTCTCAATGCATGTGTATAGATTACCAAACACTATCAGAGTATTAAAAGCCTATTCCTATAATACAGGGCCTTCATAATTAGGGGCCTTAGGCGGTTGCCTCACCTGCCTACCCATTAGAGCCGCCCCTGTTTAAGACAAAACCCATTACTAAAATAACTGAAAACAACTTCATAACCACTACACTTGCAAAAAAAATAAAATAAAAACATGCATACTTCGATGAAATTGACAGAGTCGGTGGAAAACTATCTTCCAATCCCTTACAATCCCTTCCAATCCTGCCCCTGCCAAACAGGCCTAAGAAAAATACATCAAAATAGGCTCACTGTCAAGCGGATCCACCCACCTCCGTGCAGCTCGGGATTCGCCGAAGCTACTCCCCATTAAAAAAAATTGAAAAAGACGAGGAGCACGCTCGTGTTTGACCATCGAATTCGTCATCTTTCAAATATCGATTTTGTTTCGTACAGAAAGTTTCGTAGTAAAAATTAGACAGCCTTTTTTGAAAAAAAAAATATTATATTGATAAACTTTGATAGTCCGGCAGTGTGATACATGGTACGCAGGCACTAAGAAATTATTTAAAAATTATATAAGTGGCATGCAAATAATTTATTAAACAGTACAAATTATGGGTCCAATTTTAAGTTATCAAAATTGAAATATTATGCGTCTTTGATCACTGACTATTCGGATATACTGGACAATTATTGGACGGTTTAAAATGAAAATATCTAATGGTCATATTTTGACAAACAAGTGTCCACCCATCAGAGGTTAGAATTGTTCACTCAATCTGATTTTGGGACCGTGACTTATAATAACTGGTTCCACAATCTATTTTTTTTAGTTTAATCTGATGGATGCCGCCTGCACAAGATCTGAGTGCCTGTGTATCAAGAGCCACTCTTGCCGTGTATCAAATACCGCCAGTGTTTGAAATTTGGCAGTCCTGTGCAGTCCTGTATTTTTGCAGGACAGTACGAAGACAGCTGGTAAGCAGCGGTGGTGAATTACCCATTATGCCCCTATGATGTCAAATTGAAAGAGGAATCCTCGGTCATGCATGGGGTAGAGCGGATTACGTTATGAGTAGGGGTGTAGACGGGTCGGGTCGGCTGAGTCGAACGGGCCTCAGCCCGTCCAGGCCTGTTCAACAGCCATACAAGGCTTGAACCCGACCGGGCCTAGTCACCGGGCCAACATCTCCAACCCGAACTAGGCCCGGCGCCAGTTCGGGCCGAGTTCGGGCCAGTTTCGAACCTTCGAATTCAGGTCAGTTTCGAACCTTATAGCAAGTTCATGAGAAGGGCTTTGACAAATAATCCACGTCCCATTACAAGGCCCTCGATCAACAGTTTAGATAGTTGAACTATAGACTCCACAAAAAATCTAACTAGTCAGGACATTTACATACATTTGACAAAGCATAAAATAAAATATTTTATAAATTAAATACAGTCATACGCGGGTCGAGTCGGGCCGGGACAAGTCGGATTTCGGACCAAGTTGGGCCGAACTGGGAGGTATCCAAACTCGGCCTGAACTCACTTTCGGGCCTAGAAAATTGGCCCGTCCTGACCTAAACTCAGTTTCGAGTCAGGCCGAGTCGGACTTTTTCGGGCCGAGTCAAGCAAGCTAACCGGGCTAGCCCGGTTTGTGTACACCCCTAGTTATGAGTGAGTCAGTGCTCTTTAGTTTAGTTAAGCGTACCTAGAAAACTATGTGGGGCCCAAACATGATGTATTTTTATTATCCATGCCGTCCATCCGTGTTTCCAGCTCTTTTTAGGATATGAAACCAAACTTGAAGTATATCCAAAGTTCAAGTTGACCACACCAAACTTGAAACATATCCACTGTTTACTGTGGTGTGGTCCACTTGAGTTTTTTATATGCCTCAATTTTGGGCTAATAACTTAAAATGAGCTGGATAAATGGATGCACCGCGTGGATAAGATACATACAATCCACTCTCGTATGGGATATGTGAGTGTGTCCTGATGGGTCGGTTTAGTACAATTGGGTGCATGGATATATGATCCGAACCGTTGATCTGATGGGCCCCCACAATGGATGAGGAATTCCTGAAAATTCTTCCATGTTAGAAGATCCTACACTTGTAATCTTTGTCCTTCCCAGACCAGCGCCTTTTTCCCTTGGCCTTCTATTTGTCGTTCAACTATTTGGGCCCGGGAGCTTTCAATCTTGGGCATATTTTAGTATCATCCGTCCGATGTGGACCAATCCGATCAATTGTCCTGATCATCAATCAACGGACGATGGTCATTGAATTTGGACCACTGATCATTTCATCATTTAACTTTGAAACCACACATACATCAACACTGTTTCCTGTGATGCGGTCCACTTGAGATTTGGATCTACCTCATTTTTGGGATCGTTCTATAAAATGATCTGAAAAAAATGGATGGATGGCATAGATGAAACACATATATCATGGTGGGGCCCACAGAGCACAGACCACTGGCCATTGGCCAGTGGCAGGCTCACTAGCCAAAACGGCTCTCACTATTTCCTTTGGTGCGGTCCACTTAAGCTTTGGATATGCTTCAATTTTGGGACCATTCCATAGAATGAGCTGGTAAAACGGATGGACCGCTTGGATAAGACACATACATCACATGCAGTGGGTCCTAAAGGGTTTACTCGCGGCCCAGGTATTGCCGGGTTTAGACGGGCACACAGGATAGAGAGAGATAATGAACTGTGCGGGTTTGGACAGTGCATAGGATTGAATAGGATTGCCATCGCGTATCAAAGTCAGGAACGACCGGTTATAGCCCCACACGCGCGGGAAATGATTGGGTACTCACCCTCTGCCACCAGCCCCTTGCCTAGTGGTTAGTGCTTATGTGGGACCCACCGTATGTAAGACAATCCTACGGCCCACAAAAAAATTTGAAACGACGGTATAAATCTCTTGTGGGCCAGACCACAGGAAAACAATAGCGATTGGATATCCACCATTAAAATCATCCTAAGGCCCACTATACTGTTTATTTGACAGCCAATCTGATGATTACGTCATACAGGTACAGATGAAAACAATGAAACAAATAGACGTCATACAGGCACAAGTGAAAACAATGAAACAAATAGGCGTCATACAGGCACAGATGAATACAATGAAACAAATAGATCAGCCTGGGACAACACGTTGATGGCCCCCAAAAAGTTTTCATTGGCCAAACAACATTCTTCAAAACTGTTTCCTGTAATGTGGTCCAATTCAAATTGATATATACGTCATTTCTTGTCTCCGACCAGAAAATGGCATGTAGAAATAGATGGACAACATGGATGAAACACATCAGTTACGTTGGGGCCCACAGGCCCTCATGGAGATAGAAAACAGAGCTACCAATGAATATTACTGGTCGACCCACATACAACACTGTTTCCTGTAGTGTGGACCACATGATTTTTGTATATAAACATATAGTGTAGGGGTCACAAAACTGTGTGGGGCCTACACAAGGTATGTCTCATCAGCGCCTTTAATACCTAATTTATTCAATTAATATCATTGTCACCATAAAACATAGCCATGTATCTAAAGGACCGGATCAGTTACGGAGGTGTGATATAGGTAAATTCCAACAGGTGTACAACAGTCGAAAATATCCAAATAAGCGAAAACATGGGAAGCAAAAGTCAATGTCTATCATAAGTGGTGCGGGCAAAAGGTGAAATAGAAAAGAAACAAGTGGCAGATAAATATATACAGTCATCCTATAATTTAAAAATAACAACGAAGGCAAGAAATAAGACACCGACGCCAACTAGAAGGGCAAATAATATCTCTCTGTCTGATGGGCGGAGATCATTAGTCGACATGGCCCTGGAAACATGGTCGGGGTCGTCGGTGCCGTCTGGATCGTCTGTTGGATGGACGATGACGTACAATGGCAGATGTCCAGGTCATCAGAAAATGCAGCATACTGAACCGCATGAGAATCTGTACAAGGTCTCGACGGTGCAGATGCCTTACTGAAGTGACCGTCCCAGCATGCAACTGCCTCATTCCAGTTCTTGAATGCGCGGTGTCTCGCTCCAGAAAATCCCTCCACCTCCAACCTTGCGTAGTCCCAACACACATATATTCTAGGCCTACATCCCACACACACGACGTAACACTTCTCCCCACCCATCTGCAATGACATGGACGTAATTGGCACATAGCTGTGTCTCTGAATAGAATTTCGCAAAAGATGTTTACATTACAACAATTAATAAGGAAATGAAGATATATTCCGGTTGTCAATACGTACCCTTCCAAGCAAGCGGATTGTATACTCTTAGCCGTCTAAAGAAAATCAAGTTACCAATTGAGAACACGGTGATACCATATACCACATGTTAACTACATAAAAGGTGTCAGTCCAATACTACGGATGACTCATCATGTTTGTCAGTCCACAAAAAATTTCATCACAAAAAAAAAACCAAAAAGAAAGTAGCAGATCAAGTTAATTAAACATATTACATGCCACTAGCATATCAATCTAGAAAACAGAACAAAAAAACCCATAAATCCTCAGAAGGATCCGACCCCTCGATCCCTAAAGTGCTCATGGAGAGTTTTTTTCAGCCATTTAACGCGGCGCTCAGGTCACAGACTCACAAAAAACAACGCCAGCTCCTTGTCCTTACTCAAGAGTTGACCAACCTGGAAAAACTCCGAGTGGTCAGGCCCTGGACCTCTTCTAGTACATCAAGTACTTTGGAAGTGCGATTCACCGACTTCTCGAGACCAAATTTCAGCATTGAATCGGCGACGGTCTGCAGAGACGCCCCTAGTACTTCATAGGGACGAGGATAGTGCGATCGTTTTCTTCCTGCGCTCCCACTTTGAGTAGCATTGGAATCTGCTGTGGGAGTGGGAGTGCGATGTTAGTCGTATAGTCCCATCGAAGGATTGTCTGGCAAGAATGGGATGGTTCCTGTGGATTCTGTGCTAAAATCATTTGATAAGTCAATTGTATCGTCGATATCATCGTCCACCTCTCTCCATGCATTATTGAGTTCTCGTTGAGGATGAGATGATGATGCTGATGCAGCTATACTCCTACTGTCGCGAACGTACCTTCCCGTTGCCTGGTCCGAACCGACGATCATTGCAAGATCATCCATTCGCTCAATTCGTTTCCCGCGCAGTCTCTCTGCACACAGGTGAGACTGCAACCAAACAATCAACACTTGTAAGTACAGTCTGCAAGTTAATAACACATCAGATGGAGGAAGCTGTATATTTCGAAAATCATACCTTAAGATATTCCTCCCAGACTTCATCAGGGGCCGTCACTACCATCCGCTCACTGTCCCATCCAAACCTGCTAGCCGCTAGCATATCCTTCACTGCAGTGTGTGTCACGCCCCGAACTCATAGACTGGGCTCACAAAATTCCCGATCGCCGAATTCGGCGCCGACAGCCTCCGTAGTACCCCATTCTCTGCTTCCGGCACCCATATACCAGGTTCCGATCCTGGGATGCTACAAGGAGGATTTCCAATATTAATTTGATTCGTAATGAGCATAACCACAAGCATAACCCACGAACATTAACCACAAGAACACCATCACAAAATCCACTATGAACAAAAACTTTGAATACAGTGCGTATAAAGGGAAATACAATATACGGAAGGAGATAAAAACTCTGAAAGCTCAGCTGCTCGCTCCTGCTGCGGCGCAACTACGGCTGCGACCTAGCACTACCTGCACGCATCAATCGTGCATAAGCTTATAGAAAGCTTATAGGGTGGTGAAGTGTGTGCGAACATGCATAGAATGCAATGCTAGAGAAATGCAGAACCATGCTAATGAGTACATGGATGTAAATCGGCCGTACCAAGGCCATGTAATGCAAGATATGAATGCGATCGGCCATATCAAGGCCATGCGATGCAAGATGCAGCTCGAGCATGCCAATCCTCAATCAAATCCTCATGTCATTACAGTTCTCAGTCTGGATAATCACCGGGGTTCAATACACTCCAAATGGCACTGTCTCTCCTAGCAGCACAGCTCAAGTGAGCGTAAGAAACCTCACTATCCGCCTGGCCAATAGTCAGCCAATACCTATCCGGCACGTCGATAGCGAACCCATTTTCGAGCTGATCAAACTCAGCCTAGTAATTCCCCTTGCTCTCGGGCGAGTAAGGCCACCACTCATTTCCAACCGACCACGACACAGTGGGAGACACGACCTTCTGGGATTCGCCCTCGTGCGCTCGTATATCCACTCGGTCTCGATGTTGGAGTCATCCTCTGGTACCATCGGGTTCAGGGACTCTCACCCAAGGACATCTATGGCGCCCCAATTGCTTGGAACAAGATTTTTCGGTATCCAACCAGCCACTCACGATAGATTTGTGGAGGCTATGGCCCTGATGTTGCTAGGGCATATCTCAATCATACAGATGCAAGTGCATGAATCATACGGCCAGACATGCATCAATCCTGTGCATACCGTGCGCTCATGTAAGGCAACTCCACATATCGGGGAGCCCATAAATGATCTGCCCATAGGCATATGCTATGATCAGTCACTCTCCATATCAAGCATACATATGATGCGTATGATCATGAATCATGGGGCTGTGCTAAACATGTTATAAAGCAATAAACTATCCTCTCAATGAAGATGGGCCTAGATGGCCTACATGAAACCGAAACGGGCCTGTCAGTGACCTTAGGGAGAGTTATAATGTGGACATCTAACCAACATTACTCGTACAATGTGGACGTCAAACCAACATTGCCCCCGAGGCTCGGCTCGTCTTAAATACCATTAAATAAACCCTAGTGGAATTACACATTGCAATGTACCTTAGGTACATTCCATGGGGCCCTAAATATATCAAATGGGCCGTATCTCATAGGCCTTATATTCATTAAGTGGGCCACCTCAATGAACCTCACCAATGGGCCTTAGGTACATTGCAATGGGCCATCATCCATGGGCCTGAGAATGTATTAAAATGAGCCCGATCGCATGAGCTTCATGTGAATCAAATGGGCCTAATCACATAGGCCATATACATATCAAAATGGGCCTCAATAATGGGCCTAAAAATATGACAAGATGGGCCTAAACACATCAGCCCATATGCATCCAAGTGGGCCTCATGTGAAGCCCACCATAATGTTTATTTTCAACCCAACCTTCTCATAAGGTCTCATGGGCCTAGGGTAGGGCCCACTGAAATGTTTATTTTCATCCAATCTATTCAAAAGGTCACGGGACCAGGGGCCCACTAGGATGTTTACTTGCCATTCAACCTATTCATAAGGTCACATGGACCTTGGCTACGGCCCACTGGAGTGTTTATTTGCCATTCAAACTGTTCGTAAGAACAAGTGGGCTAGGGCCCACCATAATATTTATTTTTTTTCATTCGACCTATTCATAAGGTTTCACTTACATGGGCCCACCAAAATGCTTATTTATCATCCAAACAGTTCATGGGGTCACAAGACCGTGGGCCCACTGTACCGTTTATTTGCCATTCAACCTGTTTATTAGGCCACATGGCCAGGGGCCCATCGTGATGCTTATATGACATCCAACCTGTTCAACCAGTCACGTGGACCAGGGGCCCACGGTATTATTATTATTATTATTATTATTTTTAATGGTCCCTCATTCAACACTGTTTCCTGAAACGTGGTCCACTTGAGATTAGGATGTACCTCATTTTTGGACTCAAGCCTTAAAATGATCTGTTAAAACGGATAGACGGCGTGGATGACACACATACATCATGGTGGGGCCCATGGCTGGGGCCGTGAGGCCCAGCCCGTCCGCCCGTCTCTGACAGCGGCAGCGGCAAGCTGCTGCTTCTTCCTTTCTTCTTTTTATTTTTTTATTTTTTTTATTTAGGGCCCACCGAGATGTGATTCACAATCCAGTCCACCCATTATGTATGTCCCACTTGTCTGACCGTCCAGACCGAGTTTCAGCTGCATCCAAACATCAGGTAGGTCCCACCAAGTACTTTTATATGTTCTGGCATGTCTTCACATGGTTTTAGAGGGTATGGCCCACCCAGTGATCAGATCACCCTAAGACTTTGGCTCAACGCCTAAAATAGGATGAGGAAGAGGATGAACGGTATAGATTTGGGAAATACAATAAGGTGGGGCCCACGTGAGCAACATCCCAATCCTTTAAGAAATTTTATTTTTCTTTTAAAACAAAGCAGCCTGACGTCCAGCGTCCAGAGACGCTGAACGTTAGCTGTACATGCACCTACGGTGGGTCCCACATGTAGGAGTCTCCACATTAATCAGGGTGGGTCCCACATCGAGGTGAGGCTCATATTCATCAAGGTGGGTCCCACTCAATCATGGCCCAACTTTATTACATATGAAATATATATATATATATATATATATATATATATATATATATATATATATATATATATATATACACACACACACACACACACACTACATATATATACATATGTATGTCTATATACCATATAAAATGCATAAAAATGAATAAGAAAAAGAATGAGATCATTGAAATGGATGGATCATCACCTACCATGAGGTGGGTTTCACCGCCGGATGTGGATGGACGAGTTAGATCTACACCAATCGGTGCGATCCACACCATTTCAAGGGAGGAAATGAAAGAAAGAGAGAGAATGGAAGAGTTTAACGGTTGGTCACCCACCTTGTTGTGATCCTCCTTGCTCCCTTGGCTTGGAAACTCCTCACCTACGGTTCTTATGGACGTTGATCGGGTTTTAACGGTGTGGATGATGATCGGACGGTTGAGATGGAAGATGAGGTGGGCCACACTTAGGATTTTGGGGAATTTTTTTGGGAAGCTTGGAGATTGCTTGGACATATGAGAGGGAGAGAATGGGAGAATGAGAGAAAAAAAAGAAATAAAATAAAAGGAGAGGGAGGGATGGAGGGATGATGTCATGGGCATGGGTAGAGTTGAAAAGGAGAGAGAGAGAGAGTTGACTTTGAGTAAAGGAGGCATGGTTGCTTGTACTTGGGTATGGAGGAAAATTTATGGTTTATTGATGGGACATCTCGTAGAGATTCCCTCGAGATTCGCAACGTGCGGCGTTTCTTCGAACCGAACGCTGACCCGTATCTCCGGAACTGGGTATCGGTTTGGTGCGCGAGTCGCGGCGTTAGAACCGCAGCGACGACTCAGTCGTTACGATACAGGTCTTGGTTCGAGCCGACTCTGACGTGCAGGACTCGGCTCAGGATCGTGTGAAATCTTTGAAAATAGGTTGAGAGTCACCAGAATTCGACCGGTAGGATCGTGGAGTCCTACGGAATGGTACGGACTATGACATGGGTCTTACAGTGTGCTCCCTCTTGTAATACCTTAGTTGATTCGACACATTCTGTCAATTGAGGACTACATTGGTATGCTTTGTTACGGCTTCTGCGGTAATTTGGTACGCCTCACGTTTGAAACCATTATCACTCTTGTGTCCCAATGCCACTTGTTCCAGAAATATGTCGATCATAACCTGATCCATGTCCGGAGTCCATTTTATTTTGGGGGCTCTAGATGCAGGATCGGCTAGGGATTTCACCGTCTTCTTGTGTGGGGAAGATCGTATAGGCACCACTGGTGTCTTGACAGGTGAATGTGTAGGTGTCAATGGATCATCAAACACCTGGTCTGCCATATCACCTGAATATCAAGTACATATGATGATTTGCAACTGTCAACCATAATAATAAGAATGACAACTATTTAGAAATCACGATTAACAAAATCAGATTTTAGTATCTCCATATAATGAATCTATATGGACAAAAGTTGGAAGATCTCAATTCCATTGTCAACTACGCAATGTTTTGTGAAAATAAATAACAAGTCAAGAAATTAGTAACATTTAACGAGCAATTATCTACTCCTACTATTTTACTACGCATCCGCCCACATTTTCATTGCGATATCATCGCGCACATGGATCCAAGTATCCTTTTCACGCTGAGATGCTCGTAGTAACCATCGTCGCTCGTTGTTTGTTGATACATCCACCGGCGTTGGATTACTCTCCCCATCAACAACAGATATTCCAGCGTTTTCCATCTCTTCATCAAAATGAGGATCGGTATGTATGAAATTGTGTAATACATAACATGCTATCACAATTTTAACCTGTGTGTGGAATTCATACTGCATGGCGGTCTTCAAGATGGGGAATCTTCCTTTCATAACACCAAAACAACGCTCAATTGCATTGTGTAACTGTGCATGTCAGTAATTAAACAACTCCTTCATGTTGGCAGGTGCTCTCCCGGTTTGATACTCTTGTAAGTGGTATTGAACACCTCGGTATAGAGCCAGAAAACCGGGTGAATGTGCATATCCGGCATCGACAACGTAATATTTTCTTATACATTTGAATCAAAGTCCTATTGAGTGAACAATCAAATAATTCGAGTAGATAAAATAAATTGACAATCTCTTGAAAGATAACCAATACCATATGGGTCAAGCAAGGGATCATCTGATCGAGTCAACGCGTTATGTAAGACCCGCGCATCTGACACAGTACCCTCCCAACTGGCCAATATGTATATGAAATTCATATCAAATGAACACGCCGCCAATACGTTTTGGGAGAGGACCCCCTTCCGATTGCGGAAGCTCGCATGGTCACTAGCAGGCACATGAGCTGGAATGTGTGTACCATCAATTGCCCCAACACAATCCTACATGCATTGGATTAGGCTGTGAATGAAAGGAAGTTAAAAAATAGGTATATAGAAATCTGACTCACCATAAATAATACCTGAAAGTAAGCAGCCCAACTTGCGTTTGTCAATATCTCAGACGGAGTTGACGGTGTGGCTTGTTTAACGAAAAAGGGGTACAGAGATACAATTGCATCTAATACACGGTGAAAATGGTGACTCACTGTTTCACCCGATCGAATGAATCTATGACTAATGACCCGATTCCGAACATTGTTCCCCAATGTGTGGAGAAAAGTAACTAACTGTTCTTCAAGACTCACGCGTCGAGTATCACGAAGTACAGTCTTCTCACGTAGTTGGGTACATAGTTCAAAGAATGTTTCTCAATTCATCCTAAGCTGCGTGACACAATCCCTGTCACTGGACTTAATGATAGAATTGATGAACCTGGCTCGCTCATCATCTCCAAGACGAGCCGGTTGTTTGAACATGTATTCACGACAATATTCCCCGACAGCTTCCACATAGGCCATCATCGCCCGAGCAACCATGACACTCTCGGTATCTTCACTGGAATCTTCACTCTCCATCACCAACTGATGACCAACAATATCAGGTTCATATAACACAAATATAGTAATTTACAGTATTTCTCCTATGATATGGGGAATAAATCTAGTCTACAACCAGTGAACATTTACATCAACTTAAACAGGTTCCTTCAACCTAGCTCTGGTTATAAGTCGAGTTTTATTGGATGGAAGGCTTTCCTGAACATCTGAATTCCTTTGATCTCATCTTCGACAATAGATATACATTGCGGATAAAACGTTGGTACATTAAGGTGGGTGCCATAACACACTTCCGACAATGTGGGTAGGCCGTACTATCCACGTGTGGTCCACAATGGCTATGGATCTGCCTTCCTTTTGAGGTCCATGCTCTAAAAGGAGCGGTCAGATTGAAGGACGACATGAGTATGTATACAAGATATATTTGAAGGTGGCTCCATGGTGCCGTACGGGCTAGATGGTGTGGATAAGAAACAACACGGCAGGACCCACTTTAGGTCAGCTAAACAAACACATGGTTGAATGATATCAACCAATTGTGGATCTTCTAGTATTCATCGGTAGTCCTAGATTGTTAATCAGGTACATTTCACAGAGATATTGTTGACTAAAATGGAGGAAAAATAGAGAAAAAAAAGAAATAGTTGTTTTCCCATATGAAGAGAATAGAAGAAACTTACCTCTTACACGTATCTTTAATGAAGAACAACAGATGTGCTCAACACTGTTTCCTGTATAATTGTTCAATACGTAATATTAACTATAACTATGAGAAGATTTCAGTACATTCAATGAATAACCGCATCAATAAGGAGGAATACCCTGTTATGAATTCCGCACAATTCAGGAGTATGCCTCAGCCTTTGGGCTCCCTGTATTGAAAATTTTTGCTGGGCAAGTTCCCTGTATGTAAAATACCCGTTTAGGAAAACTAACACAAGGCCCTACACATTGGTGAGATAGCAAATCAACACTAGATGTTAGAGCAAATGGGAAATTGTCCCTTTATGAACTGCAGATGTACATTGATTGTGAACCGTAGAAAAAACCCCACATGTACATTGAATGTGAACCATTGGCTATGATTATATGAAATTCAATTTTCACGTGAAGCACTGCATTCTTTGTGCCAACTCAGCAGGTGTTTGCAACAAGTAATGCTTGTATATGTTAGATGCCGGCCTAAAAGCTTTGCAAATGAAATCTACCGTATACACAGTAACATGTCCTGCATTTGTTAGCTGCTAGGTACAGCTTCCACTGTATCATGAACAGAGAATGTCCATCAAAGGCATTGTAGGCCTGTGCCCTATAATGAGTGAAGCACATTCTAGAGATCAGCTGTACATGTTAATAGGTGAATAGACTTCCACTGTATCATGAACAATAATGCTTTTTATTTCCAGACCAAATTTAATACAAAAAAACATGACACCTATTAAAACGATTAGTCTAAAAAACTGTTCCCTATTTACAAATTAGTTTCTAGCTGGAAATCTTAGAAAGAAATAGCCACATGTCACAACCCTGAGATAAGTGTCCCAAAAAACTAAGCAAAACTTCAGTCAACAACTTACCTCTTATAAAAGGACTGTGGAGGATTTGTAGCTCATAAACAGAGAAACGCTGGTAACTTTAATCCAAAAGTTTCAATATGAATAGAGGTATATACATAATGCAAGAGCCAAGAATGTGTCTTCATGCTAACAGGTCTAAATTAGAATCAGAAGGGGTATTATAGGGTCATGATGCACAAGAACGAATACATAATTTAATAATTTCACTTCACAAATCTATAAGGAAAAGTATCCAAGTAGATGAAAACGAAAAACATACAAGGCTTCAACACAAATCTTAAGGATGCACATTCATGTTGAACACCCAAGTACAGGGACATGAACATCACAATGCAGGAATAAAAGAATATTAACAGCAGAAGTTCATAATCTGTATGTGCACATTTTGCATGAATATTTTTTGGTTTTAACAAAAAGTAATCCACTATGTATATTCATGTAGGCTGTGAATTTTATATGAAAAGATGAACCATTAAAAGCAGATAGCTCTAAATCGTTAGGAAGTAGCAACCCTGGGACTGTAGGACTGCGTGCAGAAATAGCTACAAGAGCAATATTATTAGCAGGCAAGTAAAGTGATGTGCATACCATATCAACGAAATACAAAGAGTGATAAGTGATGCCAACAAACTATTCTAAGAAAGCAGATTTTCTAGAAGAGAAAATAGCATAGAACACAAAGTAAAATGTGTTTATCCCCACACATTGAAAATAGAGTATTTTCCTTCATGTTCCCTTCCATTTTCCTGATTTGAGCATTCCAAGGGCTTAACCTAAGCTCCTGTTTGGATGGGTGGAATTGAAAAAATAGATTTGGACAGAAAAAGTCACAGTTGAAGAAAACCGTGGATGAAGAAATTATGGAACAGAATCAGAAAAGGTTGCAGAGTTTAAGTAACATAATGCAGAAACATTGTTGCATGAATTTTCAGCCCCTGTTCATGAACTTCCAGTTAATTTAAATGCAACCTACCGAATTTTCAGCCCCTGCCGCAAACATGGTATAATCTTATTAAGAAATTTACCCAAAAAATTGCTGCCAATGGGAAACTAAATGTGAATAATAGGATGCGAAATAATCTTTCCACAAAGACAGCTATTTGCAGATGGAAGTAAATGATTTTACATACAGCATGCAATAACATAAGATTAACGGTTGGAAGGAAAACATGAGAAACATAGCTATGCTTAACAAAGAGTCCATCTGCCCACATATATAGTAAAACAAATCAGTAAGTATATTAGTAAATGAAAAACACATGCCCACATTCTAAGAAACAGTACAACACAAAAAATATGAGAGTAACCATACCAGAGATGTTGGACAAATCCAAGATATGAAACCAGCGAACTTCAAGTCACTGAGAACAGGCTACGAAGAACCATCAATATTCGTCAAAGAATGAACCTGACTTTAGATTAAACAGAATAAGCATATTCCCTGCTTATACCAGGTATCCAACTAAATATATCTAGATTGACTCCAAAGGAAACCAGGGAAATAAGCATATTCCCTACTTGAAGCAGGTATCCAATTGAATATATCTGGATTGAATCCAAAGGAAACCATCATATTCCTTGCTTAAACCAGGTATCCAACTAAATATGTCTGGATTGAACCAAAGTAGCCTATCCAAATAGGCTTTTTCCCTGCTTAAAGTAGGTATCCAACTGAAGAAATCTGGATTGAATCCAAATGAAACCATCCAAATGCAGCATATTCCTTGCTTAAACCAGGTATCCAACTGAATTTATCTGGATTGAATCCAAATGAAACCATCCAAATAAGCATATTCCCTGCTTAAAATAGGTATCCAACTGAATATATCTGCATTGAATCCAACGGGAACAATTGATGCCACAACAGACAACCATTATCAACACTATTGAAAAAAGAACATATATTAAAACAACTCTCCCTATAAGTATTTTTGAATCCTGTATATGCTGTAAACAACGATTGCCATATCGAAACTGTATGTGAAGAGCAAGAAACATGAGAATCTTTGCACACACATGCCACTTGACAAATATACCTCATGTGGACAATACCAGCATTCATCCATGCCATATGGTTTCATCAACGTAATGGATTATCTGGAAATTTACTGAGACTAAATTCCATCTAACATACGAGTTCACTGCAATATACTTAACAAAATCTAAATATGATTAAGAATGCAGATAGATCTGGTAACCGCAGGTTCATATACTTAGTTTAGATGAATTTTCAATACTTGATTAAAAGGAAACCAAAACCACTAAATCCATTTGGACTGACTGGTAACAGGGACAGGCGAGAATGAGTTTGAATAGGAAGTTCATTCGACACATGGGATTCAATCACAGTAACTATTTATGGAAATTAACAGCAATTGGGGCCTACATAAACCACCATTTCCTCAGAAAATTGTACAGAGGAAGACAAATGTCCACCTTATATAAATCGAAGAAAACCCCAACGATGTGAACATTCAAACATATTCGGATGAGTCATCAATCCATGTGATATCAAATTCCACTGAATAAAACAGTAAGCAAAAATAGGCCCACATTTTGATAAACAGTAAAGCAGAAAAGTAAGACAAGTTTATAGAACAGTGAAATTTCTTGCATGACCAAACAGGTGTACAACGATATTCTGAGAAAATCCATAGTATAAAGTGAGTAAGAACAGAAGATGGTGGTGAACAGGGAGCTGCAAATGAAGCTATCATTGATCATATAACATTTCACATACATATCCATTCAGAGAAATTCATATTTCCATTTAAATGAAACCCAACAAGGGTAGATCCATCTGAGATCTACGATTGTAACACCTCCAACATAGAAAAATGAGAGTCTCGGATGAACAATCTATGGCTAATAATACATATATCAGAAGATTATATACCATTTGAGATTGTCGTATGAGAAAAAATAACAAGGAGTAAAGTTGTCAGGACATCTTATAATCTGAATCCATAATGCAGAAACTTGAGAATCGATATAGAAAAAACCACACACAGCCATTCTACCACAACATTTCGTTCATCCGAGTTAGCAGAAAGTAAGAAATGATCTCTGGATGCGGTGACCTCCATTTCACAGATTTTTGTAAGAAAGATTCGAGCAAAGGGAGATCATATAGGGCAGATTGGAAGGACGGAGAAGAAATCCAACCGCACATGTATGGCCGACCTAGATTGGAAGCCATCTCAACTAGTGAGACAGGCCAACTCGATATCGGAGGGCCTGTTTCGCGGGAAGTGGCAGATATACATAATTTTTACAAAAACCCTTTGAATCATCACCGGATGCTACCGAAATCATCCATATGTCGAACATGCAAGAAATACAAAACCCTACAGAACAACGATATCGATCTGTGCGTGCGAGGAAGAAGACCTACCTCAGGACGACCAGACCCTCAGCTCGCGATGGCAGCCGATCAATGAAGACAACCATCGCGACCCTCAAGTGGTGGTTATAACCCCCATTTCGCGCCAAAAAAAACCTACCGCCAGCATTTCTCCCGCCAGAAGCATGTGAAATCCCATCCCGCAGTCCGTACACTGGACTGCGGACGGACTAGGGATGGGATCAGACATAGGATGGCAAAGAGGCGAGATATGACATGACAGGATTTTGCAATCTAGCGGATTCGCTCCCGAATCCAGAGATCAGCTCAATCCATTGTAAAAATCGTGCCGCCCAAACAGGCCAGCAAGAGGACGGGATGGGATTTCAAAACCCTATCCAGTCTACTCCAGTTTACTCCAACCTAATCCCTCCGTCCAAACACGCCCTTAGGTTTCTTTCATTAATGACTTTGACATGGCTTACCTGCTTTCTTAGAATGGAAGAACCGCATGTGTAAACTGTACACTAAAAGTCAGTCAATATAAACAATCTCGACCTTCCAATCAGTGTCCCACATGTGGTTGGGCTGTAGTAGAAGAATCCAATCGTTGGATGTTCCCTTGTATTTGATCAGTTGATGAAAATCTTTTAGATGATGTGAGAAGTCATACCACGTAGACGATTAAGTTACTTTTAAATGTGGCCAGTACATGAGGTGGCCCGTTGAGTGAATGGTCTGGATACAATCCATAAGTGTACTGATCAGGTAGTTCATACAAAATCATTCTATGAATACTTGTCTATTCATTCTTATTAGGAATTATCTTTTAAATTTTTGATTCATAAGGGCAATTGTTGAATTACTAAATGGAAGGTCCAAATCTATTTTCCTTTTTCAGCTCACTCCTAGTCAATGAGAGTTAGAAACAAAGGTAAAAGAGAAATATAGTTGGAATAATAGCCCAACAGTTAAATTTAGGCTAAATTTGAATGCAAGGATGAGTTGAATTGGGAGCCTCTCTATAATCAAGGGGAAATGACATGAACTGATGATGTTGCTTGTATTTCATTCCCTCACAAGTCTCAAGGCCCAACTTGAAAGGAACATACAATTTGTAATCCAGACCCTCTATTGAATGCTAAAGAAGGTACATGCGAGTAGGCCGTTTCTACTTTTTTAGATTAATAGTTACTGGAATTCAATCAAATTGTGCATTCAAACATAACATGCCAATCAATTTTTCTTCATATATATATGTTCTTCTTAGCTCCATCAAGGTAACTCGAATGGGCCCAGACGTGTTTTCTTATGTCATACCTCCATGGTGTCTAGCATTTCCCTGAGTAACTTTTGGATGTTGTATTTGATGTCTTTAATCAAGTTTTATATGTTTCCTTTTTCGTTTGAAATTCTTCCCAGTTTTCTTTTCCATTTGGGATTCTTACCAAGTCTATATATATGGTTGTAAGCATGATTAAAAGATATTCCTAAGGGTTTTCAAATTCATCCAAGGGGTAGCAATGGTAAGATTCGAGGTTGTTAGAATTTGGTAAACTTTTTCTCTTTGTAATTTTGCTTTCATAGTGTTCATCTATCGCTTTGTGCCATTTTTTTTTTCGACAAGGGTTTTTCTACGTTAAAATCTTTGTGTACTTCTCCCTTTTGCTTGGTCCCATTGGGTTGCCATCCTAGATCCACCCCTGTGTGCTTCCGCGGTCTCCCAACAAGTGATATCAGAGCTAACGTTGAGGCGTAGGCTTGAATCTGAAGGATTAGTATCAATGAGAAACGTTAAGTATGATATTGAGAAGTACAACGGTCCCAAATAACGGCCGCAGGTAGGGCCATAGTTGAGTAGCGTGGAGCCCTGTTCGTATGGAGACAAGCCAGGCTCAGGGCTGTCTTCCCATCTGAGCAATCGAGCTCGTCAATGATGGTGAAGATGGACTGAAACCAGCTGTTGTTGAGTTGCACTCCGAACATGGGTTCCGACAGGCCTAGCTTGGGGCCGAACCGTGATCCAAATGGCCCTAGCTCGGGATTTAATGACGGTCAGGATCGGACCATTCATGCTAGAAGATCAGAGCCAGAGCCACTCCAACGACATGCAGGTGAAGGACGGTTTCACTTCTGCAGGTTGTTGGACTGCCTGGCGTTGGGCCCTGTAAATTGCAGATGGGCCCTACCACTTGCAAATGGGCTGCCTTGTGTTGGGCCCCACCAAGCAGCTGGCGTGTGGCTCTGTGTTGAGCCCAACCCTGCTCATGTTGCATCCGAGCCGTCCCTCAGTAACCGTCCAGTGCTGGACGATTATCAGCCAAACAGTAGCTGTGGCCCCACGTGGTACCCATGTTGATGTGTGCCTCTACCTCCAGCCGTCCATATGGGCAGTTCTGGAGTCAACGACATATGGGGACGTGCCACCAACAGCGGGCTCCACGGACATGAGCCACATCCGTCCGAAGGGAGATGTGGGCCCCACCTGCCCTTGGGTTGGATTTAGTTTGCTAATCCAGACCGTCCAATATAGCCATCCAGTGATGAACATGTCCTTCCTTTTCTTGTATTTATTATCTATATATATATATGAATCTATTCCAAGAAAATCAAGTGAGGAATGAAGATAATTGAAGATTTGAAGTAAAGAATCCTGAAATTGTCCTGAAAAAGGGTATTCTAAAGCTGTGAGGTTTATTTTGGGAAACTACGTAGCAGGAAGTCTGTTTTAAATGAACTATGTAGCGAGAAGTCTATTTTGGGAATACGTATATTTGAGACGGTTTCTAGGGTTTTTCAACTTTATATGAAAATTAGAGTTCCCTACTTATAAATAGGGCTTCTTAGGGCATTCCTAAACATCATTCAAGGCATCCCAAAGCAAAATTTAGGGTTTTTAAAGTGTTTTTAATTTTATTAAAGTTTTATAACTTGTTTTTTTTTTTTTTCCTTCTAGATCTTGTCTATTTGCATTTATTTCTTTCTTGTTCTTTTCTTTTTCTATTCTAGTTATGTTATTCTAAGTTCCCTCTAGCCCAAGCTAGAAGGGAAGCACATAGGTTTAATGTTTCTTTAAGATTATGATGATTGATTGTTTTAATGATGAGAAGAATGTTGTATGCATGCTATCTATTATTTAGGTTTTATTTTTTATCCTCTTGTAAGATTCATATGTTTCCATCATATGAGATCCACATTGATGGATAGGCTTACCTTAGATCAATCAGATTTCCTAGATAGGAGAGGTTCTCGACCTGCAACATTTCTTTGATATTCATTATCCTATAGATATTGAATACTTAAAATCACTGACACTTGAGAATATATGTCAATGGTGCAAATCCATGATTTTCTAATTTTTTATATCATTTATTAAAATATTTAAACTGTTTTATTTTCCGATTAGGTTGACCATAGTGATCAGATCCTAGTTGTGTTATCCAAGTCATCATGATTGTGGAACTTTGAAGCTTGGGTGTTATTTTAATTCAGTTGAATTACATTCATTCAAAAATCCCAAAATCAAATCATCAGTTTTAGTTTTTATTGCTTAGTTTGTTTTCCATTTGATTTTTTCCTTTTCACAATTCATCTCCCTGTGGGATCGACCCTGTATTCACAGGATATTACTTACGAACCTCTGCACTTGGAGGCAAGCAATCAAGTTTTTGGCGTCGTTGCCGGGGAGAGACTTAGAGAGATCTGATCTGTGCAAGATAGCTAAGGTAAGTTTTTTTTTCTAAGGTAAGTTTTCTTCTAAACCCTCCAAATTTTCTGCAGATTTTATTTTATTTTATTTATTTTTTCTTTGAAAATAAATTTAGTTGGGTCTTTCAAGCACTAATTATGACATAAGGTTGCCCTGCTTGGGATTTTATCACCCAAGTGCTATAGTTGTCTTACAGTTGCTATTTGATCATAAATATCATCCGCTGAATCTATTTTTCAGATTAGCATAGTTTAATTTCTACATTAGTTTTACTTTATTTATTTATTTATTTATTATTATTATTATTATTATTTTGTGGATTGAACCCTCATGATCGGCCCTGTCGCCTGGGTTGTTGATTTATTTTTTCTGCTTTGTAGACTGAACCCTCATAGTCGGCTCTACTGCCTGGGTTGTTGATTTATTTTTGCTTTGTGGACTGAACCCTCATGGTCGGCCTTGCCGCTTGGGTTGTTGATTTAAGTTTTTATTTTTATTTTAAGTATCATACTTGTTATTTGAATTAGTGGTATTTGTTATGTAGTGTGGATGGTTTATGTCCCGTTGGAGTAGGGATCAAAACAATTGACTCTCTTCCGAAGGCGGACTAGTTCCAGGCTTTGATCATTCATTTAGAAGAGGCACTCAACATCACTTGGATTCTATGGCAGACCTAGTTGATAATCCAAATCCAAATATGCCAGATCCAACTATAAATCAAAATAGAGAAAATCAACTTAATCTTCCTCTTGAAGATGAAAATGAAGTTCATACGAATGTGTTAAACCAACCACAGACTTTACGTGAACATTTACACCCTGAGAGATCAACTTTACCATCTTGCATAGTGTTCCCTACTCACACAGGGAACATTGATTTTAAACCAGGTATGATTCAATTAATTCCTAAATTTCATGGCTTAGATTCTGAAAGCCCTTACTTGCACCTCAAGGACTTTGAGGAAGTAATTGCAACGTTACAAGTAAACAATGGCAATAGGGATGTACCTAAGCTTAGGTTATTATCATTTTCTCTAAAGGATCGGGCCAAAGCATGGCTCAACTCTCTAAGGCCTAATACCATCACTTCATGGCAAGCCTTAAGTAGAGAGTTTTTGAAAAAGTTCTTTCCCGAGCACAAAACAAATGCACTAAAACAAGAAATCATGTCATTCTCCCAAAAGGGGAATGAACTGTTTTTTCAAGCTTGGGAGCGCTTCAAAGACCTTCTAATTACTTGTCCACATCATGGTTATGAACCATGACATGTGATTGATGCTTTCCGAAAGGGGCTCACCATGGATACCCGTCAGTTCATAGAGATGATGTGTGGTGGAACCTTTCTTGACAAAGATCATAATGTGGCTTGGGATTTTCTAGATATGTTAGCAGAGAATATGCAGACATGGGACGTCTCTGCTAAATCAGACCAAAGTAGACCCGTTCTTAGAGAGAAAGCGGGGATGTATGTCCTAAGAGAGGAAGACGACCTTAATATAAAGTTCGCTGCATTGGCTAGAAAGGTCGAAGCCTTGAAAATTAGGAAGGTTGATATGGTTAAAGCAAACACTTTCTTAGGTAATTTTTGTAGCATTTGTGGTGGTACAGACCACGATACAAAGGATTGTCCAATAATCTCAGTTGTACAAAATATCACGCATGAGCATGATCAAGCAAATGCTATAAATAACTACCAAAGGTCAGTTATGCAACCAATGAGAAACACGTATAATCCAAATTGGCGTAACCATCCTAATCTTAGTTGGAGGAATGTACCACAAATTAATATACCCAATGCACCTCAAATGCCTCGACAAAACAACTTCTTTGGGGCACCTAACAATGCACCATATGTGCTCCCACCAAAGCGATCATCAGTGGAGGATGCATTGACCGCATTCATGAACTCTCAAGCTCAAATGAATCAGTCTCAAATCCAATCAAATCAGGAATTAAAGACAGCTATGGTTAGGATTGAGACTCAACTAAATGCTAGGGAAAAAGGCATCATTCCTTCTCAACCTGTGTCAACCCTAGAAACACACATTTCATTGAAGACTCAAATCCAAGTGAGCTATATCATAAACAAGCTAAGGCCATCATTATCTTGAGAAGTGGAAAAGAGGTTGATAACAAGATAATGCAACCGGTAGAAATACCGGAGGATGAGCCACTGTCTCAAGAGAATGATGAACCGGCTATGGTTTAAGAGCCGCAACAACAAAAGGATAAAGAGACTAAGCCTCCAGTTCCATTCCCATCTAGACTTCGGAATTCAACTGTCCCCATGAAATATCAAGAGGTGTTGAATGTGCTCCAAAAGGTTACTGTCAATATTCCTTTGCTTGATGCCATTAGATAAATTCCATCATATGCTAAATATCTCAAGGACTTGTGCACTGTAAAGAGGAAATTAAATGTGCACAAAAAGCCTTCCTTACTGAGAAAGTGAGCGCTATCATTCAACAAAGGGTTGTACCCAAATACAAAGATCTGGGAAGTCCCACTATTTCTTGTATTATTGGAAATTTTCAAATTAAGCATGCTTTGCTAGATTTGGGTGCAAGTGTTAACTTAGTACCTTATTTGGTTTACAAACAAATGGGGTTAGGCGAGCTTAAACCAATTAACCACGATTACACTCTAACTCGCTGACCGCTCCATTAAGGTACTAAGGGAAATTTTAGAGGACGTACTAGTCTAAGTGGAGAAATTCTACTTCCCAGTGGATTTTATTGTACTAGACACTGAACCATGTGTAAACACTAGTGCTCAAGTTCCCATCATTTTAGGCCGTCCATTTCTAGTAACTTCAAATACAATCATAAATTGCAGGAATGGAATGATGAACTTGTCTTTTAGTAACATGACTTTAGAGCTAAATATTTTTAATCTATTTAAGCAGCCCATTGATAATAATGAGATCTATGAGCTGAATTTCATGAACTGCTTGATAGAAGAAGAGGAATTGGAACCTAGTCTTACTGAGGAATTGATTCAAGTCTTTGGGGACTTGAAAAATTCTGATTTAGAAAAAGTGCTTGCTGAAATTTGTGATGATAATGAGAGCACTACCACCCAAGACATTGGTATGTACCAATGGAGACCGCGCACTTAAATCCTATCTATAGAGGACTCGCGATCTCTGCCATCACCAACCAATATTCCAAAGCTTAATTTAAAACCACTACCAAATGAGCTTAAGTATGTATACTTAGGTGAAAATAAAACTTATCCTATGATGATCTCTTCATTTTTAGACAAGGATCAAGAGATTAAATTGTTGAATGTTTTAAGGGACCATAGAGGAGCCTTGGGCTGGGTCATTTTTGACATCAAGGGTATAAGCCCTTCCATATGCACCCATCGGATCCACCTCGATGAGGACACCAAACCAATTACACAACCTCAAAGGCGTTTCAATCCAAACATGATGGAAGTTGTAAAAAATGAGGTGATCAAATTATTGGATGTGGGAATCATCTACCCAATATCCGATAGTGTTTAGGTGAGTCCAACTCAAGTAGTTCCAAAGAAATCCGGAATAACTATTGTGCAGAATTCTAATAATAAAATCATACCAACACGTGTCACCACTAGTTGGAGTGTTTGCATTGACTATAGAAAATTGAACCAGGTCACAAAGAAGGACCATTTCCCTCTACCATTCATTGATTAAGTTTTAGAGAGGGTAGCAGGTCACTCCTTCTATAGTTTTCTTGATGGATATTTCGGATATAACCAAATAGAGATAGCCCTAGAAGATCAAGAGAAAACCACGTTCACTTGTCCATTTGAGACATTTGCTTTCAAACGGATGCCATTTGAATTGTGTAACGCTCCAGCAACTTTCCAACGGTGTATGTTAAGTATTTTTTCAAATATGGTTGGAAAGTTTCTTGAGGTTTTCATGGACGACTTCTCTGTATTTGGGAGTAGTTTTGAGGAATGCCTCAACAATTTATCTCTTGTCTTGTCTAGGTGTGAAGAGAAACACCTTGTCTTAAATCGGGAGAAATGTCATTTCATGGTTCAAAAGGGAATTATTTTGGGTCATGTTATTTTCAAAAATGGAATCGAGGTAGATCGCTCAAAACTCGACATTATTGCTAATCTACCTATCCCCTGAACTGTTAGAGATATTAGATCACTTCTAGGGCACGCTGGTTTCTATAGAAGATTCATCAAGGACTTTAGTGCCATTACTAGACCCTTGACTAATCTTCTTCAAAAGGATGTTTTATTTAAGTGGACAGATGAGTGTGCAAGTGCCTTTAATAAAATTAAATCATCCCTTACCACTGCACCTATCATGTGTCCACCAGATTGGACACTTCCTTTTGAACTAATATGCGATGCAACTGATTATGCCATAGGGGTTGTTTTGGGCCAAAGGAAAGATAAACGGCCCTACATTATTCACTATGCAATTAGAACTCTAAACTCGGCCCAATTGAACTACTCAACAACTGAAAAAGAGTTACTTGTAGTAGTTTTTACTTTGGATAAGTTTAGGTCATACTTGCTAGGATCTAAAGTGGTCATTTTCATAGACCACTCGGCTTTGAAATATTTGTTATCTAAGAAGGATGCAAAGCCGAGACTTTTGAGATGGATCCTCCTACTCCAAGAATTTGACTTAGAGATAAAAGATAAAAAAAGAAGTAGAAAACGTAGTGGTCGATCACTTTTCTAGATTGGTGTTAGATGATTCCACTAAGGAGATATCCAGGACACTTTTCCTGATGAACAATTATTTGCGATCTCCAAATTGCCTTAGTATGCGGATATAGTGAACTATCTTGTAACGAGAAAAATGACATATCATTGGAAGTCACAAGATAGGAGGCGTTTTGAAACGGAAGTTAGGAACTTCTTCTGGGATGACCCGTATTTATATAAATATGGGATTGATCAGATTTTTAGACGTTGTGTCTCAGAGGATGAAGTTCAGAGTGTTATTTCTTTTTGTCACATGAAAGCATGTGGTGGCCATTTTTCTGCGAAGAAAACCACTACAAAAATCCTGCAGTGTGGTTTTTACTGGCCTACTATGTTTAAAGACACCCATACTTTCTGTGTTGCTTGTGATAGATGTCAAAGGTTGGGAAGAGTGTCCTGGCGTAACATGATGCCTTTATCTCCAATTTTACCATTGAAGATTTTTTATTGTTGGGGTATTGATTTTATGAGCCCATTTCTATCTTCTTTTTGATTTCTTTATATATTGGTTGGTGTGGACTATGTTTCAAAGTGGATTGAGATAGTTCCAAGTAGGACCAATGACAACAAAGTTGTCATACGATTCTTCAAGGAAAATATTTTTTATAGATTTGGAACTCCAAAAGCCATCATTAGTGATGGCGGGTCTCACTTTTGCAATATGACATTTGAGTCTTTGATGAAGAAATATGGCATTAAGCATAATGTGAGCACCCCATACCACCCACAAACGAGTGGACAAGTTGAAATTTCTAATCGGGAAATCAAACACATTTTAGAGAAAACTATAAGACCAGATAGGAAAGATTGGTCCCTCAGACTATCTGACGCTTTATGGGCTTATAGGACTGCTTATAAGACCCCGATTGGAATGTCTCCATACAGATTGGTGTATGGGAAAGCTTGTCACTTGCCCGTGGAATTGAAACATAGAGCCTATTGGGCAATAAAGAAATTAAACTTTGATATGGACCAAGCAAGTGGACAAAGGAAATTAGAGTTGAATGAATTAGAGGAGTTGAGGAGAGACTCCTATGAAAATTCTAAAATCTATAAAGAAAGAATTAAAGCTTTTCATGACAAAAATATCCTGAGGAAGAATTTTGAACCTCAGCAAAAGGTCTTATTGTACAATTCCCGTCTCCAGTTCTTTCCGGGAAAGTTAAGATCAAGATAGACAGGCCCCTTCATTGTGAAGAATGTTTATACTCATGGGGCTGTTGAAATTGAGAATCCACGTAATGGTAATGTGTACAAGGTTAATGGTCAGGTACTATCCAACCTTTCTTTTATTTTTATTGTTCTCTGCATTACATTATCATTACATTGGGGACAATGTAGATTTTAGGTTGGGGGGTGTGGATAGTCATCTATGTGAGTTTTTTTTTTTTTTTTTTTTAGTTATTATTATTATTATTAATTTTTTTTTTAGGTTTCAATTTATTTATTTATTTTTTTTTAGGTTTATAGGGAAATTTTTTCAACATTTTCAAAATAATATATACAAGAATGTAAACATGATATTATGTGAATTCCAAAGGCAAAGTTAATACTTAGTCTAGGTCGATAGTAGTTGGAAATATGATAACTGAAAATTATAGATTTGAGTTTAATTATCTAATCACTAGTTTAAAGTGAGTTGTAATTTGATGTACTGAATTCACAATACACCCTAACTAACTAAGTGAGGAATATGATATGTGAACTAGAATAACAACTTTTGATTCAAACAAGGTTGATTGAACTAGTACCATTGATATATGCTTAAAAGAGAGAATATTGAAGGAATAAAAAGAGTGATGGAAAAAAGAAAATTTTATTATAGAGCATGAATGCTATGACCATAACAATCGTGTCAGTAATCCTGAGTAAGGATACCTAAATATCCATTACTGTTACCATTACAAGTACGATACCTTAGGTTATGAAGCAAACCCGGTGGGAATCTTCATCTAAGGGTGGTCTATAATAATGAGGATATGATGATAAAAGAAGAAATGACATGAAGAAAGTGAGATAACTAGATATTTCATATTCTTGGAATAATTGAAAGAAGTTAGGATAAAGAACATGCATATTTCTCAAAGTTAGACTAGTGTCACGAGCACCTAAGTATATTGGATCATAATTATTCTAAATTTTGATTAGGTCTCTGAACTCAAGGATATAATAGATTAAGAAATTGAAATTCTAACTAACTTCAGGCTTAGGGTAAGTATTATTTTGTTTTGGAATTCATATGATGAATGGAGGCATAATTGTATAAATTTCTGAGTGTTGAATTATTTTTCATGTTTTCAATGTTTATGGGTAGTATTTCTGGAAACCGTCACGAGACTATAACTCGTCCACTAGGGGAAACGTAGGGGTTTAAAGGCTTATTGCATATGCTAAATGCAATCGAGATTATCTGCGAAAGTGGTGTAGTTAGATTTTTTTTTCCATTTTAACTTTGTTTTTAAAATTAGTTTTTATCTTTATTTTTATTTTTCTTTGCTTATTTTGCTCGGGACTAGTAAAATGCTGGTTGGGGGGTGTGTTGAGACTCAAATATTGTATAATTTTTCCTATTTATATCTTAGTTTTATGAACATGAATCCGCTTAATATTCTATTTTACTCATATATGTGTTGCGAGGTAAATTTAAGTGCTTGGATTGAAAAAGGGTGTTAAAAGCATGAATTTGATTCTCAAAAATCACCAAGGCAAGAGATGGATCCTAGGAGACCAAGATTGAAGAATTCACATGTCAAAGATCCAAGAAAACCAAGTGAGGAATGAAGAGAATTGAATATTTGAAGTGAAGAATCCTAAAATCGTCCTGAAAAAGGGTATTCTGAAGCTGTGAAGTTTATTTTGGGAAACTGCGCAGCAGGAAGTCTGTTTTAAACGAACTATGCAACGAGAAGTCTATTTTGAGAAAATACGTATAGTTAAAATGGTTTCTAGGGTTTTTCAACTTTGTACAAACATTGGAGTTCCCTACTTATAAATAAGGCTTCCTAGGACATTCCTAAACATCATTCAAGGCATCCCAAAGCAAAATTTAGAGTTTTTAAAGAGTTTTTAATTTTATTAAAGTTTTATAACTTTTTTTTTTTTTTTTTTTTTTTTTTTTTTCCTTCTAGATCTTTTTTATTTGCATTTATTTCTTTCTTGTTCCTTTCTTTTTCTATTCTAGTTATGTTGTTCTAAGTTCCCTCTAGCCCAAGCTAGAAGGGAAGCACATGGGTTTAATGTTTCTTTAAGATTATGATGATTGATTGTTTTAATGATAAGAAGAATGTTGTATGCATGTTATCTATTATTTAGGTTTTATTTTTATCCTCTTGTAAGATTCATATGTTTCCATCATATGAGATCAACATTGATGGATAGGCTTACCCTAGATCAATCAGATTTCCTAGATAGGAGAGGTTCTCGACCTGCTACACTTCTTTGATATTCATTATCCTATAGATATTGAATACTTAAAATCACTGACGCTTGAGAATATATGTCAATGGTGTAAATCCATGATTTTCTAATTTTTCATATCATTTATTAAAATATTTAAACTGTTTTATTTTCCAATTAGGCTGACCATAGTGATCAGATCCTAGTTGTGTTATCCAAGTCATCATGATTGTGGAACTTTGAAGCTTGGGTGTTATTTTAATTCAGTTGAATTACATTCATTCAAAAATCCGAAAATCAAATCATCAGTTTTAATTTTTATTACCTAGTTTGTTTTGCATTTGATTTTTTCCTTCTCGCAATTCATCTCCTTGTGGGATCGACCCTGTATTCACAGGATATTACTTACGAACCTCTGCACTTGGAGGCAAGCAATCACCCACCAAATAGTGGACAATGACGGTGGGCTCCACAAGCAGTGGACATCAATGGTGGTCCCCACAGGCAATGGATAGCGACAGTGGACCTCACAATTAGGTATTTTAGCCCTTTAAATTGAAAATTCCAAATTAGGAATTTCAAAATTAAAATCTCTAATTAAGGATTTTAATTTCGAAATTCCTAATTAGGGATTTACTAAATTAGTGGGCCCCACCAAACAATGGACAGCTACGGCGGGCCCCACTAGCACTGTATATCAACAGTGAGTCCCAAGAGCACTGGACATCGACGATGGGCCCCACAAGCAGTGGACAACGACGGTGGGACACACAGGTAATAGATTTCGACGGTGGGCCCCACAAGCAATGGATAACGAGAGAGAGAGAGAGAGAGAGAGAGAGAGAGAGAGAGAGAGAGAGAGAGAGAGAGAGAGAGAGAGAGAGAGAGAGAGAGAGAGAGAGAGAGAGAGAGGGATGGGCGTTGGAGTCATTTTGACTTAAAACATAACATTATTACCGACAAAAATTTTCGTCGGTAATAGTTTTCACAATTCGTCGGTAAAAGGATTCAAAAATATTTAGGCCCACCCGTGCTCTATCAGCACCATCCACTCCATACATATGTTTTTACATATACTTATTAGCTACACCAAAAACAAAAATTACAAATCAACATCCATGATCAACCACACAAAGTGAAATAATATGTTCATCATTCATTTTTTGCGACGATGTATCTCTTTCATCGGTAAAAGACTTTTTACAGACGATATTGTATAACATCGGTAAAAATAGCCTCTCCGTCATCGCAAAGGATACTAGGGACCTTTTGCCGATGAACTATTTGGTTCGTCGGGAAAAATTAAATTTATCGACGAAATAATCGTTGGGAAATATTATGTATCGTTGTTTTCACCGACGATACAGAATATCATCGGGAAAAGTTTCCAGGCCGTTGTTGTAAATGGTGGTGGGAACATATTTGGTCGTGGCAGAAATCTTTTGCCGACGAAATCATATTTTGTTGGGGAAAGTTATGTTTTCCAACGTAATCAATTTCGTCGGAAATAAGTTCGTTGGTAAAAGGCCAATTTCTTGTAGTGATAAATAGGGGTTCCTAGGGCTATTCTAGGGTATTCTAAGGTGTATGCAAATGATTTTTTCTATACATCCAAGGGCAAAAGGTTAATATATTGGTTGTAATCTCGTTTTCTTTATAGTGAAAGTTTGCACCCGTGGGTTTTTTTTTTTTTTTTTTTTTTTTTTTAAACCCTTGTTGGGGTTTTTCCACGTATATTCTGTCTTGTGGTTTGATGGTATGCTTTGATTCTACTTCTAGATTATATTTCTTCATGTTTATCGTTTGTGGGTGAGACCGGAGATTGGATCTCGGTTCACTTGCGTTGTTGGCCTGCTGCGTAACAAAATCTTCTTCTCCTCAAATCTTTACTAATGAGGAAATCTTCTTCTTCTCAAATCTTTACTAAGGAGGAAATCTTCATCTCCTCAATTCTTCTCAAGACAAAACCCATTACTACAATAACTGAAAACAACTTCATAACATCTACACTTGCCAAAAAGTAAAATAAAAACATTCACACTTCAATGAAAATGACAAACCCGGACAATCTAGTTAATTAATCCTTGCACAATTAGTTCGAATCTCGCCTTGGGTCCCAGTGAGTGGGCTCAAGTTCCCCATCTTCACCATCGCATTGGCGAAATCTGTTGAGAACGCATTGGCATCGTTGTTGTATGTCGTTACAATAGAATCAGTGGACCCACCATTAAACAACACCTGATCAGAGCTAAGTAGGCCCCTTCGGTTGAGCAACGCCTGATAGTAGTTGTTCCCAAAGCGGTTTGGGCTCTGGGGGTCTAGTGGGGCCAGGTTGCCATCGCCACTTCCGGCAGCCCTAGGGCAGGGGGCCTGCCAGGAAGTTGCAAAGGCAGCTTCGATGTTCGTTTCGTTGTAGATCCGGCCCCTGAATTTGTCACACCTAGCCAGGCCGACGGTGTGTGCGCCGGACAATGCGACCATCTCCCTCGCAGTAAACCCCTTGTCGTTAAATAGCTGAATGAGTCTATTAAGGTTATCGAAGAACGCCGGAAGATTGCTGTTTGTTCCATCTCTGCTTGCAGTTCTTGCATCCCTCCTCCCCAATGGGACTGAGTAAGTTGGCCCACCAAGCTGTGGTAAGAGAAAGATGAGACTAATTAGCAAAATATAGGTTTTTATCAGAGAGAATATCTCACGCACAAGTAGTTGTATGTGAGAAGTTCATGCAAATAGCTTCGTGTGGGGCCCGCCATGATATCTCAGGCCAATCCGATAATTAGGTCGGTTACATCACTTGAAACAATTGACAACCACCCAGAAACCTCCAAATAATTCAGATGGTGGCCCACCTGATATGGTTATTGGCATGATTTTTGGACTACCCTACGTTCATGGTGAGGCGACTGACCACACATCACGGTGGGCCCTAGACACAGCTAGTTGCATGATTTGTTACATACAACTAGGTTTATATGAATCTACACAAGTTAGTAGAGAAATGCATGCCATGGCTACTCTGAATTTCTGAGTGAAAGACCCAAGCTGGTCGTTCATCTGCTGGGAGTATACGGAAGATCTGGTCGTCAAGTGGACCATGTATGAAAATAGTGGATGGATACATAAGAAACATGACCAAAGGTCCATATATGAGGTGGAAGACTTGATGATCAAAGGTCTCAATCTCAAACTGGCACGTTCAATTCAGGTGGTGCCTTCCACCAGTAATTACAGCATTAACATGCATGCATGTACATGAGTGCAATGAGATTGTCATAGTGCTCACTTCTACGACGGAGTCACGAGCAGCAATGGCTAGGATGTCAGCACAGGACACCACTACACTGCCGCATGCTCGATCGACTTGTGTCTTTATGGTATCAATCACATTGAATCCTCTAAGTGAGTTCTGGTTAGGTGCAGCAGTTTGCTCTCCCACGAATGATCCAGTATCAGCGAGAAGAACCCCTCCATCGCAAACCTGTAAGAGCAAGCAAGATGCAATTAGATGAGGAGGGAGAGAGAAGTCCATAAGCTGTTAGTTGACAAATATAGAGTCCATGGTTGGTGATCCAGACCGTTGATCTGATTATACTCATCTTTCAATCATCACCCTAGAAAAATGTAGCAACAATAGTAAAAAGGGCCAAAGTTTGATGGGTAAGTTCCTTCCATCTAGAAGATTTTGACGCATTGCAGACACATTGGATCAACAGTCTAGATCACTGATTAATGGACCCCACCATGTGTACGTTTTCTAAGAAAAACGAACTGATAATTACTCTCTGACTAGAAGAACTAGTGGGTGAACTCACATTAACAAAACAGTCGTGGAAGAACAACCGTAAGAGAGACGCCCCCATGCGGGCCTCTCTATTGATGGCGGACCGCACTGCAGCCCTTACGGTGTCGAAGACAGAAGGGCATGTGTTTGCGTAGAAGGGGACTGAGAGTTGTGCTGATACAGGAGATGATATGGCCATCATCATCATGATCAAGAGGCCCACACAAAGAGTGGATTTAGTAATACCAGCCATTGTTAGAAAGAAAGAAGAAACGATGCTACAATGAACCCACTCTCTCTCTCTCTCTCTCTCTCTCTCTCGTTAGATGAAGGCTTTAATTTGAATGAATGTTTGGGAAGAGTGTTGGGGTTTATAAAGGACGAAAGGCTTGAATCTTCCGATGTTGACTCTTTCAAAGATTGGGATGAACGTTTGACAGGTCCGCCCAATTCAATATTTATTTTCCATCCAACTTGTTTATATGGTAATAAAAACTTTGATGAAGGGACCACACAAATATCAACTTCATCCAGAACTATTTTGGCCCACAGGATGTTTTTAATGGTCAATTACCACTATTTCCTGTGGTGTCATCCTTATGAAATTTGTATCTACTACAGTTGTGTAATCATAGTCTAAGGGCGGCATGGATTTAAGGAAAAAAAATCAATATAGGCCCCACAGTCAAGGATCCACCCACGTCGGTGCAGATCGGGATCCACCGAAGCCACGCTCTACTCGACAAAGTAAAAAAGAGAAATTTACAACTGTACACCCCACCTTTTATCCAGTGGTTTTTATGAAGCAATACAAACTTAACGTTCGCACTTAGACCTCCTTGTCCGGACACCAAATTTGAGGACGAAAATATTCCTGCCTTCCTCGGCTGGCGTGCAGAGATGAGCGCTGACGGACGGTCTGGCGATAGGAACTCAGGTGGGGTCCACTGTGATGTTTGTGAGAAATCCCTCCCCGTCTAAGTTCATTCATAGGGTCACAAAGACCTGGATGAAGAGGAAAAACAAATTTCATAATGATCCAAAACTTCTATAACCCTAAAAGGGTTTCAATGGTAGACGTTCAATTCCCCACTGCCTTTTACAGTGTGGTCCACTTGATAGTTAGATATATCTTATTTTTCGTCTCAAGCCTTAATATGAGCTCACCAAATAGATGGATGGTTTGGATATAACACAGACCTTATGATGGGACCCACAAAAGCAACACAGAAAAAAAAAAAAAAACACAGGCTGCCGCCGCAGTCTCGCAGATTTTTAAATTTTTTTTTTTAAAATTTTTTAATTTTTTCAGGGAGAACTTTTCCCCGTTACATTTTTCTCTAATACATAATTATGTAAATATGTATATATAAGTATATAAAAAATATTTTTCTATCTTTTAATTCATTTCTTTGTCTATCTCCTAAACTAGAATGATTTACTTAACATACCACCTATGATTTTGGGGTAGGAGAAGCTAATTTAGCCAACCAACTTAACATACCACCTATGATTTTGGGGTAGGAGAAGCTAATTTAGCCAACCAACCTAGTTATTTTCCAAGATTCCATTAGGTCGATGGTCGAAAATCCATTTCATTCACTTCGTGGTCAATTTCAATCACTTCGCGATCAAACTGGAAATTGAGCGGGGCAAATATAAAATTGAGCAGGGCAAACTAGAAATTCAGCAGGACAAACATGAAATTGAGAAGGGCAAACATGAAATTGAGCGGGGCAAACTAGAAATTGAGCGAGGTAAACATTAAATTGAGCGGGGCAAACTAGAAATTGAGCGGGGCAAACTAGAAATCGAGCGGGGCAAACATGAAATTCAGCGGGGCAAACTAAAAATTGAGTGGGGCAAACATGAATTTCAGCTGGGCAAATTAGAAATTGAGCGGGGCAAATATGAAATTGAGTGGAGCAAACTAGAAGTTAAGCGGGACAAATATGAAATTGAGCGGGGCAAACTAGAAATTCAGCGGGGCAAACCGAAAATTGAGCGGGACAAACATGAAGGTTGAAGGTTATCAAATAAATTTTATTTTTTGACAAAAAAATTTAGACAATTTTTGGAGTTTTCGACATATCGAAAACTTTAGTTAACATGTCAACCCAATCGATCAAAGCATTTCGACCGGTTGACTCGATGGATAGATAGGTTACAAATTTTTCAGTGTTTTTATGCAATTTGTTTCTATTTCTAGTTTTGATTATATATACTGGTGTAATCAATATTAGGGTTACTGCTATACATGCTTAAGGGTTTGAAAGGATTACACCCTAGACCATATCTCAAGTGGTAGACTAAGTGAAGATACCTCATTTCATCATTGAGGTCTTAGTATCGATTCCCTAGTGGGGGTGGCTAATAGTAGAGTGTGCACTGACAGTGGATTGTACTAACAAGCTAACCCCACCCCCCCCCCCAAAAAAAAAAAAAAAAAAAAAAAAAAAAATGAGGGTTTGAAATGATTTTTGAAGAAAGAAAAAGATATGGTTTTTCTCATGGGTCATCGAATCGGTAATGCAGTGCAAATGAGCATACACTAAGGTTATTTTAAAGAAAGATGATCTGTAATCGTCAAATATTGTTTGTAAACCCTATCTGATAATTGTATCGTAGGATGCTCATGTTCAGTGCGAGTACAAATATTAAGTTGGCATATGCATTTCGGTAAATTAAGATTTAACCGTTGATTGAAGTTTCAATTTTTGTTTATTAAGATATACTCATTATGCATGCATAAGGTGAAATGAACAGTTATGAATGGCTATGATCATTAAAGCTAAGGCATCTCTTGATAGAGATGATTGGACCACTTAGAAGTGTGCATGCCAGTTACACCTAGCATGAGATTTTCATGTTTTACACTAATGTTTTCAGTATTTATGTCGTTGGAAATACTGACATTATGATCACGCCTAATCCCATTTTGATAAATGAGGTGATGATTGCCGTGGTCTAGTGTTGATAGTTCCAATTGACCAAATAATTTAGGATACTTTATAAGATCTATTAAAATATCTAGTAGAATCTCGATCGTTAATGAATTACCATATAATAATACATTGCATATTAAAGAATATCATGATTATCCCAAGTTAGAGAATGTTGGAATTATTGGCCATGTATGGCATGTTTTCATCTGGTAATGCAATGATTGGTTTAAATTAATCACATTGGGTATATACGGTTTAAATTCATTGCATTACCAGATGAAAATATACCATACATCTGGTAATGCAATGATTGGTTTAAATTAATCACTGTGGTTTGAATGCAATGCAATGATTGGTTTAAATTAATCACTGTGGTTTGAATGCTGGTTCATCAGCATTACTTCTGGGAAACGTCATTATCTTGCAAATGTTTACACAATTTGGGAAATCCGTTGCTGAAATATTGTTTTCTGATGACACCTTGTGTATTCAGGAACTCTAGACTCTGTAATGGTGAGTATTGTGTACTTTAGATAGCTCCTCTCATTGAAGAACTAAATTACTTACAACAATTATTGATGCTTAGTGCGGACACAATGCGCACAACAAAATGTTGCTAAGATGCTTGAGGAGGTTGGGAGGTACGAATAAATATCAACCACATTTTGATACTTGTCTTTTTTGATACATCATATATTGAGCCATTTTAATTAAAATGTTAGGATTCTCAAGTACAGAGGAGTCTATGTTTTGGTATGTGCCTTATTCTTTAATCGTTGGAGCTTAAGAACTATTCTTCCTAGAAATAGTTCGAGTTAACACATGAGCTATGTTTGGATGCAAAATGGATACAGATTGAATTGCAAGCATTAGTTTAATTAAGAAGAAATGGTGAAACTAATGATGTTTTCCTTGTGTTTATAATGAAGTAGTCCTCCAATTTCTAGTTTGCCCCGCTTAATTTCTAGTTTGCCCCGCTCAATTTCATGTTTGCCCCACTCAATTTCAAGTTTGCCCCGCTCAATTTCTAGTTTTCCTCGCTCAATTTCATGTTTGCCTCGCTCAATTTTCATGCTTCCCTTGCTCCATTTCTAGTTTGCCTTGTTCAATTTCTAGCTTGCCCCACTGAAGTTCATGTTTGTCCCGCTCAATTTCAGTCTTGGAAAGGAAGTTTAAGAAGATGAGTTGCAACATCAAAGCGATATTGTGTTGTCTCCAGAAGGAGGGAGCGCCCCCTCCTTCGCCCAACTCAGATGACCAGTAGTTAATTAGTACCGATGACGGTTACTAATGTGATAATAGAGTAGTTAGGATTTTCTTTCCATTTTGGCATGTAATGACAAATTTCATCTTTAATTATTTTGTAGTTTTCACATTGGCAAGTATTGTAACCACACATGTTTCAATTTCCATTTTGACTAGTGCCAATGTCCCTTTTAGTATATGATGTGCAATCCATTAGTGTGAAATCCAACACTTCAATTGAGCTGAATTCCAATACTTCAGTATATGATTGATCTTGCAGTTACCATTTGTTAAATTCTGTGGTTCTTTCTTGCTGCTTTATCTTATGAAGTGAGTTTGGTGAAGTGTTGCTCCTTTTGGACTCATGTACTTGAAAATTGGAACCCCAAAACTAAAGAGATTCTCAAAGAGAAAATAACCAGGCTACCCTCCTAGACTGCCTCAGGTGATGGAATTTGGTTAGTAGAGAAGGATAAACTTTTTATACCAGATGACCTACAACTGAGGAAAATGTTTATGGAAGCTAGCGAAGATGGTATTCTATTTGTTTGGTACGCACAGTCCAGCTTATAGATCATTGATTCAAGTAAATTGTACGAGGTTTATAGTAATCTTGGAGTGCAGCAAATTTCTAAGTCTGTGCATTTCAGTCTAAGTTCTTTCTCTAATCACGATAGCCTTAGGAGGGTTGATCCGAGGGATGAGTTGATTGCAAAAGAGCTTATTAAAACTATATTGGGTTATCTTGCTGGTCCATCTCATGATAGGCTCGCTCAATTTTCAGTTTTCCTCGCTCCCTCTCATGCTAAGCTCGCTCTAATTTCAGTTTTCCTTGCTCCCTCTCATGCTAGGCTCGCTCAATTTTCATTTTCCCTCGCTCAATTTCAGGCTAGTTGGATAATATTGATAGTATTTGATCCTCTCTGACGCAATAGATCCTTGTTGCATCATAAAAGCATGAATGCTCACTAAGGTACCCACGAAACAATTTCTATGTACTATAAATTCTTTTCATTTGGCTTGGCGTATCCCTTCTTTCACTTCTAATGAAATTGTTGTCTTTCATTAGATATTGGAGATTGGATTGACAAACACAATAACCACAGTTTAAAACACATCAACCAAAACGAACTGTTCTCAAAGTCTAGCTTGAAATGATGTTTACTTGTCACTAACTTGTGCTGGTGTAAAGTATTTGGCTTTTAGGGCCTATTTGGATACCCCGAAATAAGTTACTTTGTATACCTACAGTAGTAGATAAGTAAGCTCGGTAAGCTCGGTTTAAGATCAATTCTAAGTAACTTTTTTACTTAAAGTTACATAATCATTTCAGCTCGGTAAGCTTGGTTTAAGATACAAGTATCAACATATATCGAGAGTGTCTCGATAATATTGAGATTCAATCTTCGATGAGATTCAATCTTCGATATATCAAGCATTGCTCGATAATATCGACTTTGCCTTTGAAATGTTCAGCAGCCAACACTGAAATTTCAATAATTTCTCGATATATCGAGTATGTCTTGATAATATCGACGTTCAAATCTCGATATATCGAGCAATGCTCGATAATATTGAACGATCTCTCGATGTTTGTCCTGCTGAAATTCAATTTTTCCCGCTCAATTTCTTGTTTGCCCCGTTGAATTTGATATTTGCCCCGCTCAATTTGATGTTTGCCCCGCCGAAATTCAAGTTTGCCCCACTCAATTTCATGTTTTCCCCACTGAATTTCATGTTTGCCTCGCTCAATTTCATGTTTACCCCGCTCAATTTCTAGTTTGCCCACTCAATTTCCTGTTTGCCCCGCTGAATTTCTAGTGTACCCCACTCAATTTCATGTTTGCCCCGCTCAATTTCCAGTTTCCCCTGCTCAATTTCATGTTTGCCCCGCTGAATTCAAGCTTTTAATAACCACAGTTTCCTTTGACGTGGTCCACTTAAATTTGGATAACCTTTAATTGAACTCGTGACTTAAAATGAGCTGGCAAAATAGATGGACGAAGTGGTTAAAACACATACATCATGGTGGGGCCCACACAGCTTTGATATTAGCTAGCTGGCTGGTGTTGGGGTCACCGGCCGAACCGCGTGGAAAAAAGAACAAAAGAAAACAAGAAGCCGGGCTCACAATAAAAGGAGTTATATGATACTCGGTCTGCCTACGCTGCTTGATACGCTGGCACTCAGAAATGGTACGCACCGCTTTAACTCAAAATCTAGGACTAGATTGTGCACCCACTGGCGCCCAGTCAAAAGCCCAATATCTGATTGGTTGAACCATCATAACCTCTGAATCCTGGACTTGTTTATGGAATAGGACGGATGAATTTTAAAAATTTTAACCATCCAATAAATGTCCACCAATCTAATAATCAGATAATCTAATAAGCTTAACTTTTGATCCGTGATACATCTGTACTGAGTACCATAATTTGGACTGCTTAATTTGACTAATTTTATGCCATGTTTGCAATTTCAAAGTGCCTGTGTATCATCCATCATTTGCTGCCAGATTAACAAAGTTCTTTCATTCTCGTATTAAACCGTCCAAATCACGAGATAGACCACCTTCATCGAGAATCTCTGTTAAAAAAGAGAGCTGCGCTCCTTCGATGGTTACACACAGTCATTTTACAATGTGGTGACTCATCTCCTTACACTGAGGCGCTTTTAGTTTTTTTTTTTTTTTTTTTACAAACACCCACGCCTAAATTTCACGGGGACCCGATCCCATGATCTTTAAACAGAGCCTGTCTACCAGCAATGGAGCTGGACCTACATTGAGGAGTGGCTTATGGCTACCTGGACCACTCAAATTGTAGGTCATATTGTGGATAGAGCATATCTCTAAAACTACACCGACCTAGCCGTTCTAACCATCTAATTGACAGGTATCAAATGTACTGTGAAAAGTAAAACAGTGAGCCGGCCTGTTTGGCCGGGTGGATTAAGAGGGATTAGGAGAGATGGGATGGTAAAATCCCGGGATACGCCAAACGAGCCAAACAGACCGATGAACTTGTCCCGGGATATAGCAAACCCATGGATCTTAAACCAATCACTGACATCACCATCATTACCTTAAAATTGATCCCATCCCTCTTAATCCCGTTCAATCATGCCTGGGGCGTGTTTGGTTGGACGGATTGGAAGGGAATGGAAGGGAAAATCCTGGGATATGCCAGGCATGCCAAACAGACTCGGTGAACTTGTCCTGGGATATAGCAATCCCATGGATCTTAAACCAATCCATTGACACCACCATCCTTACCTTAAAATCCATCCCATCCCTCCTAATCCCATGGGATCTGTTCGGCCAAACAGGCCCTAAAATTTTGGGGGAGGGGGGAATGCCTTTTTGCGCTACCTTAGAGGGTGGCATGGGTAAACAAAGGTGTCGCTAACGATACTCCTAAACAATTTAATTATAGGTTAAATCACTAAAATCAAGGGCTGGGGTGAAATGCAAGTTGCTTGTTTGTGGCTGTTGAGGGTCAAATATTGCATATTAGACCCCATTTATCACCGGATTTATGAACATGCCACCGTTTAAAAAGCCTAATTTAATCGTGTTTGTGATGCAAGGTACATTTGCAAGTGTGGGCTACAAAATGGTGCTAAAAGTGTATATTTGATGCTTTGAAATCACCACACCAAGGTATGGACCCCAGGGGGCCAAGAATGATGAATTTACATGCCCGGGATCAGAGAAAATCAAGCCGTCCACGTTAAAGAGGCCACACAGTCATCCAGATTGCAAGATCACGAGGTTTCCACCATCCGTTCAGCCTGAAACTTCATACATGGACTGAGGAGCATAAATTAACCGTACACGTCAATTTTCACCCATTGGAGACCTCTAGAAGTGGTCCAACGGACAGATCAGCCCAATAATCTACAATTTGGGGCCCACCTGATATTTGGAACTGCTTCAACTTTGGTATTGATGGCTTAAATGATATGGAAAAACGGATGGACGGAGCAGATGTCTCAAAAACATCTCTGTGGGACCCACGTGTACAGCATGTGTGTACTGTGTACAAGTGCACCGGGTATGCACCTAATCACTCAACGGTCGGTCAGCGGCGCTGACCGACTTCTTTTTTTAAAAAAATCCGAAAACGGAAATTTCCGTTGCTGTTTTGAAACCGAACCCATCGGTTTCTGTTGTGGGCCCCACCCATCGTCCAAACGGACAATCCAGACCGTTGATTCATTCTCTGGGACAGTCACAACCCTCGCCTAGATGTCCGTTTAATCCCATGCATGTGTACGAACGAATATCGATGAAAAATGCAGGATGGACGGCTGGGTTAAAACTCAATGGGCCACGTCAGAGGAAATCCAAAACCGACCGTGTCTGAACGGTTTTTCAATGTGAACTCAATGGACGGAGTGGATTTTCCAACAAACGTTGATTATGGACCCCACCAGCATCACAACAGACGAGATCTGCATTCCCTGTTTCACGGCCAGAAAACGACTGATTCTGGGGCGGTTGGATGATCAGACCATTGATCGGATGCAAGATCCAAGCCGTCCATTGGGTAGATAACTCAGAAACGTCCCAGGAGACGTTGATTTTTCGGATGAACTTCAAAGTACAAAGGACTTGTGAAGCTCCGTTTCTAGCTGCGTCAAGGGTATAAACGCTCCGACTTTTAGCAGCCCTTGGATCGACTTCCGGTTTCGTGCTGTGTAACTTGGAGTTGGTTCTCCACAGACTCCAGTCACCGTCTCACGATGCCTATAAAGGCAGCCGTGGAGGCTTGGACAGAGGGGGACGGACGGCTTGGGCTTTTGTTTTGGGAACGTGAAGAGAGAGAGTGGAAGCAGTTTTTTTCCTTTTTTTAATTTTATTTTGTTCTTTTCTGAGAGATCTAGACCGATCATGTCGGGCTAACCTCTTAGCTAGAGCTAAGAGGTGAAGCTTGTAGCGTGATGGGGAGGTTTTATGGCTTGGATTCATGTCCCTGAACTAACATTGATTTTAGTTTGATTTAAACGGGAATATTTCTAGTTTTTTAATGGTCTGTTGTGACTGACATTACAATGGGTTTGCGATGGCTTTGAGTATTTCCCTTCTCCTTTTTATGATTATGGGGTTAGGAAGCCCTGTTGTTCACCATTGCCCCTTGGACATGGTTGGATGATGCGGAATCCTTCCTAACTTTCATACATCTTCTGATTGATTGTGGATTGATTTGAGTTCTGTTGTTTACCTTGTCTCATGGGCATGGATTTGTGATGGAATCGACCCTAATTCTCATATCTCTCATCTCTTTGAAAACTAGATCAATGGAAGTTCAGATCGAGCTTTAGTGACATATCTTCCAACTGGATGAAGATGGGACTCGAAGTTCAGTTGAGTTCGTGAATCAAGCGTAGATCTCCCTGATCTATACAAGTGGATCCTTGGCACCCTAGTTCCTTTCCTCTGAATTTCTTAAAGTTTTACATTACTATTTCACCATTATTCCTCAATTCATACTTGGTTTAAAATTCATCTTATTCTAGTTCTAGTCCTAGTTAGTTTCAGATAACGTACAGGTTTCAGTCCCTGTGGATTCGACCTCGGTCTTACCGAGATTATTACTACATCACAACCCTATACTTGGGGAGTGAACAAGTTTTTGGCGCCGTTGCCGGGGATTGAAGGCTACGTTTCCTGAAGTTAACTAGTTTTAGAATTAGTTTAAGATTAGGACTTTTCTGATTTTTAGGGTTTATTTTTAGAATTTTCTAATTCCAAGTTTTCCTCTAATTTTTAGAAATTTTCTTTCACGTAACTTTCTACTTTTATATAGTTTTTCCCTTTTTAGAAACTAACCCAACTTTCCTGTTTTGTAGGATTTTGAGATAGGCTTCTAATTTGGTAATTCCTTTCTTAATTTCTTCCTTTCTATTTTTTTAGATTAGGATTTGTCTTCCTTTTTAGCGAGTTTCTAATTCTCACTCTTTTAGAATCTAACTTTCTTTCCTATTTAATTTTTAGAAATTTTCTATTTGTAGACCTTCTGTTTAGAAACTAACTTTCCTGTTTTGTAGGCTTTATAGAAATTTCTAATTTGGTAAGCACTTTCTAATTTCTACTTTCTATTTTAGGGTTAGGATTTCTAATTTAGAATTTTCTAACTTTAGGCTTAGAACTTTCCTAATTATTTTTTTTAGAATTTATTTTATTTATTTTTAAGAACTTTCCTCTTTTGTTTTTAGAAACTAGGTTAGTTGTTTCCCTTTTTAGAAACTCTTTCTAACTTTAGAAACTAACTCATCTTTCTTTTATTTTTAGAAACTTTCTTATTCTAGGTATTCTTTTTAGAAACTAACTTAGCTTCTAGGTTTAGGGAACTTTCCTTTTTAGAAACTAACTTTCTATTTCAATTGTAGGAACTTTCTACTTTAGACTTTCTATTTTAGAAACTAATCTCTTTTGTTTTCTTTTGCAGGATCTTAACATAGGAACTTCTATTTGGTACCTTCCTTCTAACTTCTCCTCCTCTTACTTTCCATACTGCTGTAGGATCTTTTCTTTTATTTTTCTTAAGATTAGATTCAGATTAAGGGTCTCACCATGTACATGCACGAATGGGAACGTCAATATGCTGAGATAGCTTTTGAGCATGCGAAACAGTGTGAAGGGATGTATAATGATTACGATCAACATCAACCTATGTCTCAGAATTTTCCTGAACCAATCATTGAGAACCGACCTGAGCATAACACTCCATCGGTTAAGAAGTCTTTACGCGATCATATACGGGAGAACAATTCCACCCCACGAACAGTACGCGAGTGTTGGGGTTATCATAACTATGGAAGTGAGAATCATTATCACCCATCTGAGCAAAAGAAAACAATGCGTGATTATATTATGAGTGATAATAAGTATTACCAACCATCAGATTCTCCCACCTATGATCCGTATGACTATAACCAGTGGAAACATCAATGTCGGGAAGCTGAACCAGCTATATATCATAGTGATAATTCTCTTGGGTCCTCTACTTTTGAAACCCAATCAGAAACAATCCAAGAGGACTCACTTCAGAAGCTCATGAAAGCACAAGAGCAGTTCAATCAACTTTTCATACAATCATGCGAATTGCTCAAATCCTCAATTCCAATAATTCAGTCACGTCTTATGGAGAAGGAAGAGGCTAGGTTACCCCAGCTTCATCCCAATCTAGAAGCACATTGCGAAGAAAATGATCATAACTCGCTTGTGGCAGAAACTGAAATTACGAATGAGGAATTAGAGCAGATGGTTCAATTTCCCGATGAGTCGATCTCGATGACTGTCCAAAGGAATGATCAAGAGACGTGGGTCTCTTTCAAATATAATAATAGTAACACACTTCACTCACATGACACACATGATTACACTGATGAGGTAGAGGTTAGTTTATTCGAACCTCAACCTAGTCTAGGAATAGAATGTGAGGAATGTGATCCCATCCCAAGTGCACACTACACGGAACTGGACAATGATGAGTATAGAGATTCAATCTCAAGTGTGGCCCATGCCAATGATCACGAGGTTCAGGAAGTTGTCAACCATAATGATCTACTCCACCTGCCTGACATGACTGATTTGAATGTGGAGAATGAACCAATTTCAACTAACCCTTCCAACCCTTGTGATGCATATTTGGACCACTCCTCTGAATTGAATAATGATATGATTCAGGAGATGGACGATTTACTTGACATGACTCTGGAAGTTGAAACTACCCAGTTGAGGCTACAATCTGAGCTATACACTTTAGACGATTCAATGCCTCCACTGAGAAGCTTCAATGACCAGAGTCTTCATAACAATGCTTCTCCTATTGATCTCCAATTTGTCTGTGCAGGGCAAGAGAAAGAGAGCATGCATTCATCTGCTTCTAGAGACGATAGAATCCCTAGGCAAATCATCACAGACTTCGATGCAGGAGACGAGTCACTATCAGCTGAATTTCTCAATTCTTTGGACGATTGCGTGGCACACTTTTCAGATTCGAATGATCCTATGATTAAAGAAATAGTGGATGCCTTGCAAGAGACTATCTCGGTAGTTGTTACTAACCGAGAGCACCCTTACTCTGAAGCTCCTTCTTCCCCAGACCCTGAATGTTTACCATTGACGGAAGAGGAGCTAAAACTTGAACAGAAGTCTGAAACTTCGAAATGCATTGAGACTACATTACTTCCTGAAAATTTTCCTAACTTTTATCTACCTGTAGTCTCTGATTCACCATGGGATACTAACTTTGAAACTTTTTCTGACACAGGTGAATCATATATACTTTGGATACCTCAGGCGGATCGACAACAAATTTTTGCTAAGGTACATAAATTTCTCTGGCCATTCATGCTCCAGGGCATCAAAGCCTATTGCAAAAAGGGCTTTTGGATGATCCTGTTGAGAAACCTACTGAGAAATTTACCCAGGTATTGGCCAGAAGAGGAACCTTACGATATAACTGAGTAATTTTTCCCTGTTTTCATAGGATTAGGTTAGTTTGCTTTCTGCATTGTTTAGGATAGTTTGCTTTCGTGTTTCTCTCTTGTGCTGACCCGCTCTCATGTTGAGATCTCTACGAAAAAGTCTCTCTCGACTCGTTTCCCAGGTACTATCTTCCCATCACTTCTCATTTACTTTCGTTGTCCCATGTGCGTTGCATGCTTACATCTTTTACATTGAGGACAATGTAGATTTTAGGTTGGGGGTGGGAGATTAGGTTACCTAATCAGTATTTTCTTGGTCTTGAGCAAAATTGTGAAAATTTTAATTTTTCTGGAATTTCTGTGAATTCGAAGTGATTTTGACAGCCATCTTTGATTTAGAATTACGAGATAAGTGATGTTGGTAATTTGTGACTCTTAGATCCCGTTGTCTGTTAGATTTCACAGTTAAGCTTGAATTGTTAATCCATGATTAGAAGTTGTAAACATTGATTGAGCCATGATTTCACAAGACACATCTTGCTTTCACATTAAAGTTTCAGTTTGATATTGAAGGATTGACTTGGTAATCATTAAGCGTGAAAGGAACCAGCGTAGACAATTTGCCTATCATGATCAATAAAAAAAAAAAATAAAAAAAAGTGAAGAAAAAGAAAATACCCAAGGTTGGGCGAATGGTCTTCACCATAGGTTTGCTCCCTATAGGTGAAGGATTGATTCCCCACAGTTGACATTCAGAAAATATTGGGCGACTGGTCTTCACCATAGGTTTGCTCCTTATAGGTGCGGATTGGATACCTTTCATTGACATAGTTTTGAAAAAAAAAATAAATAAATAAAAAATCAAAAGCTGGAAGAATAAAAAGATGAATTATGAGGCAAGTTTTAAGTAAAGTTTTGGTTGTCTTGATTTCTCTTGTTGGTTACCAATGATATCAAGAAATAACGGATTGAATCTTAATGATCGATAAGCCGAGATTACACCATACACCCATGTAACTCAATGTTTTGAATTTTTCTAATTGATGGATGAATACTTTGAACTTGATTATGAAGTTTACCATGTGCTTGAGTCTAGGAGAGAATAATGCCTAACATTCATGAATCTTAGATTTCTTGTATCTGAATCGTTTTTCAAGATTTCACTCGGTTGCATAGAAATTGCCCTGTAATTCTCAACTTATTTTCGCATGTTTTGCTCGGGACTAGCAAAATGCTGGTTGGGGGTTGTGTTGAGGGTCAAATATTGCATATTAGACCCCATTTATCACCGGATTTATGAACATGCCACCGTTTAAAAAGCCTAATTTAATCGTGTTTGTGATGCAAGGTACATTTGCAAGTGTGGGCTACAAAATGGTGCTAAAAGTGTATATTTGATGCTTTGAAATCACCACACCAAGGTATGGACCCCAGGGGGCCAAGAATGATGAATTTACATGCCCGGGATCAGAGAAAATCAAGCCGTCCACGTTAAAGAGGCCACACAGTCATCCAGATTGCAAGATCACGAGGTTTCCACCATCCGTTCAGCCTGAAACTTCATACATGGACTGAGGAGCATAAATTAACCGTACACGTCAATTTTCACCCATTGGAGACCTCTAGAAGTGGTCCAACGGACAGATCAGCCCAATAATCTACAATTTGGGGCCCACCTGATATTTGGAACTGCTTCAACTTTGGTATTGATGGCTTAAATGATATGGCAAAACGGATGGACGGAGCAGATGTCTCAAAAACATCTCTGTGGGACCCACGTGTACAGCATGTGTGTACTGTGTACAAGTGCACCGGGTATGCACCTAATCACTCAACGGTCGGTCAGCGGCGCTGACCGACTTCTTTTTTTAAAAAAATCCGAAAACGGAAATTTCCGTTGCTGTTTTGAAACCGAACTCATCGGTTTCTGTTGTGGGCCCCACCCATCGTCCAAACGGACAATCCAGACCGTTGATTCATTCTCTGGGACAGTCACAACCCTCGCCTAGATGTCCGTTTAATCCCATGCATGTGTACGAACGAATATCGATGAAAAATGCAGGATGGACGGCTGGGTTAAAACTCAATGGGCCACGTCAGAGGAAATCCAAAACCGACCGTGTCTGAACGGTTTTTCAATGTGAACTCAATGGACGGAGTGGATTTTCCAACAAACGTTGATTATGGACCCCACCAGCATCACAACAGACGAGATCTGCATTCCCTGTTTCACGGCCGGAAAACGACTGATTCTGGGGCGGTTGGATGATCAGACCATTGATCGGATGCAAGATCCAAGCCGTCCATTGGGTAGATAACTCAGAAACGTCCCAGGAGACGTTGATTTTTCGGATGAACTTCAAAGTACAAAGGACTTGTGAAGCTCCGTTTCTAGCTGCGTCAAGGGTATAAACGCTCCGACTTTTAGCAGCCCTTGGATCGACTTCCGGTTTCGTGCTGTGTAACTTGGAGTTGGTTCTCCACAGACTCCAGTCACCGTCTCACGATGCCTATAAAGGCAGCCGTGGAGGCTTGGACAGAGGGGGACGGACGGCTTGGGCTTTTGTTTTGGGAACGTGAAGAGAGAGAGTGGAAGCAGTTTTTTTCCTTTTTTTAATTTTATTTTGTTTTTTTCTGAGAGATCTAGACCGATCATGTCGGGCTAACCTCTTAGCTAGAGCTAAGAGGTGAAGCTTGTAGCGTGATGGGGAGGTTTTATGGCTTGGATTCATGTCCCTGAACTAACATTGATTTTAGTTTGATTTAAACGGGAATATTTCTAGTTTTTTAATGGTCTGTTGTGACTGACATTACAATGGGTTTGCGATGGCTTTGAGTATTTCCCTTCTCCTTTTTATGATTATGGGGTTAGGAAGCCCTGTTGTTCACCATTGCCCCTTGGACATGGTTGGATGATGCGGAATCCTTCCTAACTTTCATACATCTTCTGATTGATTGTGGATTGATTTGAGTTCTGTTGTTTACCTTGTCTCATGGGCATGGATTTGTGATGGAATCGACCCTAATTCTCATATCTCTCATCTCTTTGAAAACTAGATCAATGGAAGTTCAGATCGAGCTTTAGTGACATATCTTCCAACTGGATGAAGATGGGACTCGAAGTTCAGTTGAGTTCGTGAATCAAGCGTAGATCTCCCTGATCTATACAAGTGGATCCTTGGCACCCTAGTTCCTTTCCTCTGAATTTCTTAAAGTTTTACATTACTATTTCACCATTATTCCTCAATTCATACTTGGTTTAAAATTCATCTTATTCTAGTTCTAGTCCTAGTTAGTTTCAGATAACGTACAGGTTTCAGTCCCTGTGGATTCGACCTCGGTCTTACCGAGATTATTACTACATCACAACCCTATACTTGGGGAGTGAACAGTGGCCCACATTAGGCTCCGATTCTTGATTTTTTTTCCATTTTTTGATAACTTATCTATATATCCAATAGACTTATTACCATTATCCTATCAGTCCAATTCTTCCCACTTACTCCCATCCAATCAGAACATTTGGATTTCAATGCATTTTATTTACTCTCATTCAAACACAACTAAGTCATCTACACTTAAAAAGGGAGTAAGTGTGAAATGGATTCTATTTACCTCTATTTAGAAGCTCCCAAATGACCCCCTTAAATGTCATGCATGCATTTGAATTGTCCTCCTAAAATTTAAAAATGGTGGTAGCCCTTTCCTCTCCTCTCTCCCATCATCTACAAATGGTGGGAAAGAAGAGAGGTGAATGTGTTAGATTGTATGCCGCTCAATCAACCACTGTGTCTGACACATGTATATATTTATTTATTGGATTGTATTTTGATTTTTTGAAGTTCAAGTTTATATATATGGTTGTTATTGTTTTAGGAAGATGTATGCACATATATATCTAAATTAGTCTTTAAGATGAGGTATGGCCAATGTTTGTTGATTAAAAGTTGAGCTCGCCTCTCGCACAATGTAGATCATTATGTAGGAATGCAAAGCAAGAGTTTTGCATATTGAGATGCAAGTATATATGAGATGTACCTCTACTATAATTTATGAGATGATTAGGATGAGATCTCATATGGATCAACACTATCGGCTCTGTACCTAGTCAATTTGTTTGTTTTTTTGTTTTTTTTTTTTTTTTTTGAAGACATAGGGTGTCCCCACCTCTTTTGTAAAGTGAGACAAATCCCTAAGGATACAGGCAATCACTCATAAAAACGTATTTTGGGTAAAGCCAAGGAGGGGAATCGAACCCTCACCTATAAGGAGCAAACTTATGGTGAAGACCATTCACCTAAACCTCGTTGGGTAATACCTAGTCAATTTGTGTAAGCCAATATGCTACAACAGGGATGGATCATTGGTTGATCGGCTGGATCTCACGTGATGATCACACATATGATAAATGCCTGATTATATACAATGTGTAAATTTAGCCACATATATTACGAAACCATTTACTCACAAGCTATAATTGATTTCCATGAAATCGTTGTTCAAGTGTGTTGGTTCCATAAGTAACTCTTTATGTCCTTGTCACTTTACACTAGGTAGTAAGGTGGTGATGAGGTGACTTTACTTTGGTGTGCATTCTTAAAGCTATAAGTATAAATTCAAACGGGTTTGAAGCATGCTAGGAAAGAGGCATGGATGATCACAGGGTGGTGGTGATGCACATGAGACACTCATCTAAGGCAGCGTATCGAATGGATGATTGAATTTTCTTGCAAACTAGTTTTAGAAAAATAAATATATTATTATATTAATATTTTTAATGGATTTTGATAGATCAAGTTGGCAAAGACAAGGCACGTTCTGTCTCAAAAGAAGATAAGTGTACATTATGATTGGAACATTGGGATTTGTGCATATATATACACGTGGAATCAAACACATTCGATCAAGTGTGATCAGATCAACAGTTTCGGATAAGCAGTTGGAGATAGGGACGGTGTTTCTAGTCCTCTCATGGATTAAGTACGATGTCATCTCGTATAGAAGATTATAGTCTTCGATGTCTTACATGGAATCTACTTGACCAGTGGGTGTAGATTGGGTTTTAGGAGGGAACGTGGTAATTCCGTAATACTTCATTACCAACATAACTTACAAGATATCAAAGTTAATTTGTAATTGCGATTTCTTTAAAATTGAGGTATATAAATATAAATATAGGGCCTTGGTTTGAGATAGTTCTCTTTCTCCTCTCCAATCCTAGCCGTAGAGAAATCCTAATCCATTAAATCTAGAGATTTTATAGTGTGTACAATATTCTCTTCCATGGTTGAGAATCTACTCTGGTGGGCTTTCTTCATCTCCATCAACGTTGTCGTGTAGCAGAGAAGATGATCATAGTTGAGTATTCAAGGTAATTTTACACCTACAAAATTTAAAATTGGCATTTTTTTTTTCACTTACAAAAGTTGTAAGAATTTTGAAGGCAACTAATTGCAATCATTTAGTGGTGAATTCGGGAAAAAAAAAATCTGAAAATTCTTTTTTTTTTCCTTCTCTTTGTTGATATTTCAGAAAATAAGGCACAAGTCATAAATAATTCAAGTATTCAATAATTCGCAAATTAGTCTAAGAGGAGTAACTTCATAGGTAGACTACTTCATATCATCGTCGTTTTGGGTCAACTAAAAGAATCCTATTTTGTCAATCATATATCTAACGTAAGACTCCTCATCACGGTAGACTACACATCTGCTTCGGAAAATTTTGGGCCATGGCCATCAAAGCTACGGGTTTTAGGGCAGTCATGCATCACATGTCCTTTAAGAAGAACCAACATGAAACAGCTATTTGAAATCTTCATCAGCTTCTTCATCTTCCATTATGGTATTGGAGGAACTTCATACACTCCATCGCAGCATCACATTGTAATCATAGCCATTCTCGGTCAGCTTCATGAATCCTATTTGTCAATCATATTTGAAAAAAGACTTCTCATCACCATAGGCTACAAATCTGCTTAAAGAATTTTTAGGCTACAGGCACCAATGCTACCATTTCTAGGACTCTCATGCACCACACGCTCTTCTAGAGAAAAAAACCAACATGAAACATCTCTTTGAATTCTTCATCATCAACTTAATCCTCCATTCTGGCATTGGAGGAACTTCAAGGGCTCCACCATATCACTGTCATCATAGCCATTTTGGGTCAACTTAACAAATCCTATTTTGCCAACCATATTCGAAACAGGACTTCTCATTGCCATCCACTACACATCTGCTTCGAGAACTTTTGGCCTACAGGCACCAATCCTACCATTTCTAGGACTCTCATGCATCACATGAGTCCTTCTAGAAGAACCAACATCAAATAGTTATTTGAATTCCTCATCAGCTTCTTCATTTTTCCATTCTGGCAGTGGGCAGAACTATCGCCTTGTAGATTTGCTCATTCTTGTCAATGTCCTCAAACCTTCGGCTGATACATATACGCTTGTATTACCCAGGCACATTATTGCAACATGATACAATCCCTTGTCCCTTTTTCTTGGATGTACCGACCCATGTTGCACAAATGTAGATGCCCAATGCAAGCTGGCAAGTGGAAAATGCACGCAGAGGCCCCCTTGGTGAATGCTTCCAATTCCAAAAACCAGGCCTCTCTACTCATCTAGTGGGCCACAAAAGGAGCTGAATGTGAACCATGTGAAATTCTTAAGCCGATGAGACTGATCACACCTGATCAGGGAAATTTTCTAGTACATATCATTTAACCATCCATTTTTTTCATGTGTATGTTGGAAATCCAAACGAAAACCAGTGCATCTTCCCATTGTTCGCTGGATTCTCAAGGACCATAAATGATGGAAGAAGCTTCCAGCAACCAGGGTGTTTTTCTCCATGCGACTGTTCAGTTCTTGATGCAGTCTTTTAAATGTTTCTTTTGATATTTGTTATAGCAGTTAATACCTTGCCCCTATAGTGTAATTTAAATGGGCATTTGTGTCTTTTCACCTTGATGGAAAAGTCTATATAAGGGAGCTCATGTAATCCGTTTGGAATCAAGTCAAGATAGCAAGCTTGTAAGCTACATTAAAAATACAAAGTTTCTCTTCTCTTCTACGTGTCCAGTGAGCTCAAACCCAAGGCTTTGCAAAGCCAAGTAAACTCTGGCTAATATAGCCAACAAACTGGTATCAGAGCACAAGTTCTTTTCCTACAGGAAGTTTTCCAGTAGTTATTCCAGCTAAGAATAGATTTTTCTGAAAAAAAAAATCTGTTTAAGAAAAGTTTCTGTTTCCTGGTTGGAGATCGTCAGCAGTTTTTTTTTTTTTTTTTTTTTTTTAAAAAAATTCAGATTGGAGGGCCAAAGCTTTTGCTGTTTGAAGCTGCCGGCAAATTGTTCCCAGCGAAAAAAAATCTGTTAAAAAAAATCTGTTTTCTTCCAAGCCAAAATTTGAAAAATCTGTTTGAAAAAAAATCTGGCTGAAGAAAAATCTATTTAAAAAAAAATAATTCACATTGCAGAGTTCAGTTTTTTTTTTTCTACAAGAGTTTCCAGCATTTTTTCGGCCAAGTCTAGATTTTTCTGAAAAAAATCTGTTGCAAAGCCAAGTTTTTAGTTCCCTGTTGAAGTTGCCAGCAGTTTTTCCCAGCCAAAGAAAGAAAAAGCTATTTCAGCAGTTTTTTTTTGCAGCCGAGAAAAGTCAAATTCCGGCAGTTTTGTTTTTTCAGTGAAAAAAAAAAATTGTTAAAAGAAAAAAATTCGGATTTCAACAGTTTTTTTTCTGCCAAATCTGTTTTCTATTTCATCTCTTTTTCTCTTCATTTAAAAAAAAAATCAGTTCATCCTTCCTTAAAAATAAAAATGGCCAGCAAAATCCAGCCACAGGTTCCTACATTGTCTAAGGACAACTATGAAATATGGTGCATCCAAATGAAGGCGTTGTTCGGGTCGCAAGAATTATGGGAAATCGTCACTGATGGGTATGTAGAACCCACTATGGAGGAAGAAGCCGCCTTCACCAACGAAGAAAAGACGACTCTAAAAAAATCAAAGGAAGAAAGATAACAAGGTGCTGTTCCTCCTCTATCAAGGGTTGGATGAATCAACCTTTGAAAAGATTGCCGAAGCAACATCAAGCAAGCAAGCTTGGGATACTCTTGGCACCATCTTCAAGGGTGTTGATCGAGTGAAGTGGGTTCGCCTTCAAACACTAAGAGCCGAGTTTGAAGCAGCGCACATGAAGGAAGGTGAGAGTATCTCTGACTACTTCTCACGTCTAATTGTTATTATTAACAATTTAAAAAGAAATGGTGAAAAAGTTGAAGACATACGTGTCATTGAAAAGGCACTGCGATCTCTCACAACCAAGTTTGAGCATGTGGTTGTGGCGATCGAAGAATCAAAGAACCTTGAAAAACTGTCCATTGAAGAATTGATGGGATCGTTGCAAGTGCATGAGCAACGAATGCAAAAGAATGCTGGTTCAACGCTTGAACATGCCTTAGAGTATAAGTTGACTCTAAATGAACAAAAGAATGGCCATACACAACGAGGCGGTCGTGGCACTAACAATCGTGCAAGAGGCAGAGGGCGTGGATTTCATCCAAGCCATCAACAAAATCAACAAAAGTTTACCAATTTCCGTGGAAGAGGAAATGGTAGAGGCCGATTCACACGTAGTCGTGAAAACACAAAGAATATTCAATGCCACAATTGCAAGAAATTCGGCCATTATGCCTCTGAGTGTTGGAGCAAAGTGGATCATGATGAACGATCCAACTTTGCTGAAACATCACACCATGAACAAGATGTCTCTACACTCCTCTTCGCACAAGAAAAGGCATGTGAACGGCCAGATGTGTGGTATCTCAACACGGGTGCAAGCAACCACATGAGTGGTAATAAAGAACTGTTCGTGGAACTCACAGAAGGAGTTCGTGGCGACGTGAGTTTTGGCGACTCATCAAAGGTACCCATGATAGGCAAAGGAAAAGTTAAAATCTATCAGAAGAATGATGAGCCAAATTACATCTCTAATGTGTATTACGTACCAAACATGAAAAATAACATCCTCAGTATCGGCCAACTCCTTGAGAAGGGGTATGTCATACACATGGAGAACTGCTCACTTTCTATAAGAGATGCTCACAAGAGACTTGTGGCTCAAGTCCAAATGGCGAAGAATCGCATGTTTCTACTCCATATTAACACAAAGGCTGAGAAGTGTTTTTATGGACTCGTGAAGAATGATTCATGGAGATGACATCTTCGCTTTGGGCATCTCCATTTCAGTGGCCTGAAACTTTTATCCTCATCAAGCATGGTGCATGGCTTGCCAGCTATTGAAGCACCAGAACGTGTGTGTGAGGCGTGCACACTCGGCAAGCAACAAAGGAACTCTTTCCCAAGTGGAGTGTCCAGAAGAGTAAAGGAACCACTTCAGTTGGTTCACACTGATATTTGCGGACCACTTGAAACACCCTCTCTTGGAGGTAATAAATATTTTATTACCTTCATTGATGATTACAGTAGAAGAATTTGGGTGTATTGCATCAAAGAAAAATCTTTTGCTTTCACTATCTTTAAAATGTTCAAAGCTCGTGTTGAAGTTAAAAGTGGTCACAAAATTAAAGTACTCAGATTTGACAGAGGTGGAGAGTACACCTCAAATGCATTCCGAGATTTTTGCAGGGAACATGGCATTAAGCAACAACACACTGCAGCCTACACGCCACAGCAGAATGACATTGCAGAACGAAAGAACCACACCATCCTCGACATGACGAGGACCATGCTGAAGGAGAAAGGCCTGCCAAAGAGCTTATGGGCATAGGCAGTTGCATGTACTGCCTACCTGCTCAATCGGTGTCCAACCAAGAGCGTCAGAAACTTGACACCACAGGAGGCATGGAGCGGCCACAAACCGAGCGTGGCGCACCTAAGGATCTTTGGGTGTGTCACCTACGCTTAAGTTCCAGAAGCAATAAGAAGGAAACTTGATGATCGTGGCGAAAAATGCATCTTCATCGGCTACAGTGAAGCATCTAAAGCCTACAAACTCTACAATCCACTAACCAACAAAGTAGTGGTGAGTAGAGACGTGGTCTTTAGTGAAGAAGAAGCTTGGAAATGGAACGATAAAGAATCGACCAAAGATATTCTAGTCGAAATAGAAGAACATGAAGAAAGGCATGACCGTCAAGAGCAAACGCCCGTAACACCTTCTTTGGCCGCATCATCAGTTCACGGAAGTCCAGGAGTACATTCCATCACTCCTGAAAGCACTCCATCAAGTCAAAATTCGGCCAGCTCGTCCTCACCCATGGCACCCATAAAAATGAAAAGCTTGAGCGACATCTATGAGCAAACTAAAGAAGTCAATCTTTTCTGCCTGTATGCAGATCATGAGCCTCTAACATTTCAAGAAGCCATAAAAGAAGAATGTTGGAGAATTGCTATGAAAGAAGAAATTCATGCCATTGAGAAAAATGACACATGGGAGCTGACTACGCTTCCTAATAGTCAGAAAACTATTGGTGTCAAATGGGTCTACAAGATCAAGAGAAATGCTGATGGTGAGATCGATCGCTACAAGGCAAGGCTCGTAGCAAAGGGCTATAAACAGAAGTACGAGGTGGACTATGAAGAAGTCTTCGCTCCTGTTGCTCGCCTTGACACTGTGAGGATGATTATCTCCCTTGCAGCCCATCACAGTTGGATGATCTACCAACTGGATGTGAAATCTGCATTCCTGAATGGAATTCTTGAAGAAGAGGTTTATGTTGACCAACCTGAAGGCTTTGTTATGTAAGGGGAGGAACGCAAGGTGTATCGACTGAAGAAAGCCCTCTATGGGTTGAAGCAAGCTCCACGTGCTTGGAATGCGCGCATCGACAACTATCTTCAAGAGAACGGCTTCGCCCAATGTCCATATGAGCATGCAGTTTACATCAAGAAGAATGCTCATGGCGACATGCTTATAGCATGCCTGTATGTTGATGATTTGTTGTTTACAGGAAACAGTCGACCGATGATTGATGAATTCAAGAAGGCTATGTGTAAGGAGTTCGAGATGACCGACGGAGGTCTTATGTCCTTTTTTCTGGGCATTAAAGTGAAGCAACAACATGGTGGCATCTATATATCTCAGAAGAAGTATGCCAAGGAATTACTTGAAAAGTTCTAGATGGCTAATTGCAATGCCGTAAACACGCCTGTAGCAACGGGCTTAAAACTAACAAAGGACGGAGAAGGAAGAAGCGTCGACTCGACTATGTTCAAGAGTCTGATGGGAAGCCTAAGGTACCTCACAATCATAAGGCCGGATATCGTTTACAGTGTTGGGCTTCTAAGTAGGTACATGGAAGCACCAAAAGAATCACATTGGCTAGCCGCAAAAAGAATCCTTAGGTACGTCAAAGGAACAATGGAATTCGGTCTTTTCTATCCATACAATGATGAAGCAATGCTATATGGATACTCAGACAGTGATTGGGGAGGTGACCAAGATGAAAGAAAAAGTACCACTGGCTATGTATTCTATCTCGGAACGACTGCTTTCACATGGAATTCGAAGAAGCAGAGTGTGGTCGCCCTGTCCACATGTGAAGCAGAGTACGTAGCAGCATCGTCCACTGTTTGTGAAGGAATTTGTTGAGAAACCTACTAAAGGTGCTGAAGCATCCGCAGGAAGGATCCACAGTCATATATGTGGATAACAAGTTGGCAATTGAGCTAGCCAAACATCCAGTGCAGCATGGAAGAAGCAAACACATTGAATCCCCGTTAAAATTTTCTGAGAGATCATGTGAAGCAGAAAACGATAAAATTAGAGTATTGTCATACTACGGAACAAGTGACAGATATTTTCACGAAAGCATTACCGACAGATGCATTCAAACGACTAAGAACAATGCTCGGAATGATGCCAGTTTTGGTTTGAAGGGGAGTGTTGGAAATCCAAATCAAAACCAGTGCATCTTCTCACTGTTCGCTGGATTCTCAAGGACCATAAATGATGGAAGAAGCTTCCAGCAACCAGGGTGTTTTTCTCCATGCGACTGTTCAGTTCCTGATGCAGTCTTTTAAATGTTTCTTTTGATATTTGTTATAACAGTTAATACCTTGCCCCTATAGTGTAATTTAAATGGGCATTTGTGTCTTTTCACCTTGATGGAAAAGTCTATATAAGGGAGCTCATGTAATCCATTTGGAATCAAGTCAAGTCAGCAAGCTTGTAAGCTACATTAAAAATACAAAGTTTCTCTTCTCTTCTACGTGTCCAGTGAGCTCAAACCCAAGGCTTTGCAAAGCCAAGTAAACTCTGTCTAATATAGCTAACAGTGTAGCCCACCCAAAGATTCGAGCACATTCACTACAGCCAGCTAGAAAGAACGGTCCAGATCTCACATGTGTGCCGAATTGGCATGTGAGGGGTGCTTGTGTTTGTTCTGAGACCATCCTTTGCAAGTTCACATTCCTTGGCCTAAGCAAGCACAAGTCCTGCAGCATTATTGATACCAATAGGCTGGTTTCCAACAACTTATAATGGAAGATCACTTCTCTCGGTAGCTTTGTCATGTCCTTTGCTTGCCGAATGTATCTATGGGCTGTATCCTTCCTCTTTGATCTTTTCTGTCAATCTTTCAAGGACGGCATATATGTCCTCTGATTGAGAATGTGAGCTATCACCAGCAAGGAATACATGAACCTCGTTATTCACTTCAATCCAACTGCACCCAGGCCTTTTCTTCATGCCTGTTTCTTTCATGCCTGCTCTAATCCTTGAAACATCGTCCCATTCCCCAAAATCTTCATACAGATTAGACAGGAGCACGTGGTATCCAGTATTTCTTGCATTGAATCTGAAAATTTGGCTCGCCACTTGTTCTACTAACAGTTTATCCCCGTGGATTTTGCAAGACCCGAGCAATGAACCCCAGACATAGGCATCAGGCTCACATGGCATGTGCATGATCAGTGTAATAACCCAAAATTTTGGGTGCGAGTTTACCTGTATGTAAGAATGTACGATTACACTTTTACACTTGTTCAACTGTACACTTATAGATCCATTAATATTTATGTAGTTTAACTTGAATCTCAACCATAGAAAGTAATTTTCACCCATAGATTACGTCAACCAACTATTGATTACTAGGATAAATCCCTGAATACCCTAGTATTCTCACCCGTTCATCAAACCGACAGTTAAATTAACTATTTACCACTGGATGAGGATATCTAACCAACCACTTTAAATTTGGACCACTTGATCAAAGTAAAGTAGTTACTAGAATTTCATATCCACTCGTATATACGTCAAATTAACATTTTGATCCGTTCGCTTTATTTATCAATTATGAAGATGCTTAATTTACCATTAAAATCATTATCTACATATTTTACACCTGCGAACTAATAACTTGAATCTAATATTATACATTTCTAACATAGATTGCATTCAAAAACTACTTTATACGTATCCATTTAAAAAAATGACCGTATAATAACCCATAAATATGATTAACATTTTAACCATCTGATTATTTAAAATTTAGATCATCAATTGATCATCCATCACAGTCAGATCTGCTAACTGGGCCATCCAAATATTTAAATGAACCATTCATTAGGTAGATCATAAGGTATACATCAAAACTACTGGTTAATGATTACATATGATGTCGATAGACGTTGTTTTGAGTTATAAATAGACGTAAGCCGTTAAATAGGCATCTTGGTCATCCCTAAGAGATCAAGGCCCAAACTTGGTCTGTTTGTAAAGCACGTAAAATGGTAATCTTTGGTAAACTTTCACTCTAAATAAACTGTTTGAATAAAAAATATTTAAGTTTGAAAATATTTATTAGAAATATGATATAAGACTCATCCGTCTCCACGTACAACTACAACGTTTTAAGACGCCTAGCAAACCATGTTTCTTCAAGACTACATTACCTATCGTCTACCTAGTCTAATATCAATCCATCCTTCACTGTCCACCATCTGTTAAGCCAACATATGCATGATCTGGGCCATTCACCTACTAGCCAAGAAGTCGTCAACAATCCATATTAAATCTTGAGAATTTCTTATCCTATCATATAGATCACTAGAATATTATATTTGTCTCATCCTTCAGCCCATAACGTAACATGATATAATGAAGTGGATGGGCGGAGTAGATTTCTCATAAGCAACATGATGGACCCCATATATTAATGGAAATTAAAATTGTAACAACTCTAATTTGTGCGTTCCTTAAATTTTGAAATTTAAAATTTTTATTTTTTTAAAAAAGAGATCAAACCGGTTGCAACCTCCTTTATCGTTATGTTATTCATCTTATCCGAGCAACTCTCTTTTCTTTATAAGGATGAACATTTCTCACCGATCAAAAATAGTAAAAAAAAATAATAATAAGAAGAAAAAATATAAAATGAGGGAAATTAGTGAAAGAACGGCTTACACGGGTTAGTATTTATTTTATTTTAATTTAGATTTTTATTTTAATATGTTATTATGCTTTGGGTTTATGTGATGGACGGCGTAGATCTACCATGGGTGCAATGCATGTGTCCATATATTAATATGTGCGCATATGCATGATGCACATTGGAACACTTTACGCATGTAACAAGAATTAAAAGGAAATACATAAGTTCTTTTTGTTTATTTTACTTGAATTACATATTGGAGTTATTTTGCATATACGGCCCGATCAATTCGGTCCATTGGATTCTAAGGATCAAAATATAGAAAACCTTCAAAAATTAGGCTTAATTAACATTTTGGTAGGCCATAATATGTAAAATAGAATTCATTAAGCACTCACCGTTAGAATATCCATCGGGGCCGCAGGGAGTTCCGATGGAGATACTAATTATTTTGACCATTAAAAAATAATTGGGTGGACCAATGAATAAATTGGATCTTACATAGAAAGTTAGGAGGGTTTTGAAATAAGAAATGCATATGTTTTAATGGTGGAAGAACGGCCAGTGTTGATTCATGGTAGTATGATCCATCAGAATAACGAATCTACCTCATTTTTCTACCAATGTCCTAAAACTATGTCAGTAAAGTGGTGAATGGAATAGATCTTATGCACACATATTATGTATAGGTCATCATGACAAAAGTGTAACAATATAGAGTGGGTGTAAAAACACTCCAGTGTGCAAAAGTGAAATTGGGCTATTTACGTTACCGGAATTAGTCCGGATTTATGGGCCTTATATGCGGAGCTTTCTTGACGTATGTATCAAATCCGTACTGTCTAATAATCTTGTTACTAATTAAAAGTCTTGGGGTTGAAAAATTTATTCGAAAGAAAACTCATGTGGATCATATCGCCTTAAACAGTGAAAATTAAATGGGCACCTTCGAATATTCTTATGGGCCACAAAAGTGTTATTTCGAGTAGATTTTTTTGGCTTGTCCTTTATGAGGAGATTACCTATCTCATTCATGGTTTAGATTTTCATGGGATCTATCAAAAAAATTAAATAAATAAATAAGTACAAAAAAATAAAGTTTGATGGTAAACGTTGAAACCAAGTGCAACTTTTAACGTTAGAAACCATCTTGGGTCATCAAATTGTGGACTCACAATGATGTATACATTGTATCTAATCCATCCATTTGATTTGGAAGGTTATTATGGGTTAAGAGTGTAAATTTGGGACATATCTAAAATGTGTGTGACCCATATAGAAAGAAAATAATAGTAGTTGTACAATAATCATTTACGTTATTACAGGTCCCACATATTTTAGATTAGATTGAAAATTTTTCTCAAAGGTCAATATAGCAATGGTAACCATATAGTCAATCCAGATCCCTGTAAGTAGGACACACATAAATATAAATGTGTGTTATATATATATATATATATATATATATATATATATATATATATATATATATATATATATATATATATAATGTAACTCCACCTTCTGATGCACATGTAAAACTTATATAAGTTGCATGCATGTTTAGGACAAAATATACATACGCTAAATTATGTATCATTATGACATGCTATTAAAAGATCCAAGCCATCCATGTGGTGGTTCATCTTATAAGATATCTAGTGTGTCTTTTGAGCCAAGATAGATACGATGAACCCTATCTATTATGTATGTTACTTGAGTATCACTTTCATGTAAGACCTTAATTAGTAATCAAAACAAATCAAATACTTTGTGAGTTTAATATATATATATTTTTAATATTATGGTGTACTGCATATGGATTATTTATAGGTATTTTCTAATCCGCTCCATCGGATTCCTCTCTAAATCATCAGGTGAGTAATCCCAACATGTTTCCTCTCCATATGATCAAAATAATTTGTTGTTGTGAATGACTTGATTAAATTGTTTATAAACTGATTAGTGCTGAGATATTATTAGATTATGAACATGTGAAAGACCTCTCACAAGGATTTGACTGCTGATATGATTACTGTTGCATCAAACATTCATGTCTGGCATCATTAATACTCTTGTGAGATTACCTAGGGGACAACCTATTGTACCCACTAGAAGCCCACTATATGTAGAAGCCTGCCCAATGGGAGGGATGCGTGCCTTGCCCATGCCTACCAACGGTAGAAGCCTGCCAAGTGCAGATGCGGGTTGTCGATATCCAGCTCAAGCAAGTGGACGGTTTCTATTTATACCCACTTGATGCATCATCAATACCATTCATAGCATACGCTTTAATTATTTGCATTGGATTTCTGATTTTTATGCTTTACTTGTATGTATTATTTTGATTGTATTATGCACGAACCATGATGGGTTCACTCACTGGGCCTGGCCAGCTGACGGTTTATTGATGGAAAAACCGTACAGATGAAATTAAAGCAGATACAATGACTCAAGAACAAGAACATGAAGCTAAACCAGTGGATGATCCACAGGATCAGTGGCCGTATTTAACCGAAGATGAGATTACTTTGTTGGATCATTAGAATGATTAAATGGGACATGTGTTTCCTATTATTATTTTAATTTTGTTTTTAAATGACTTCAAATTTAGATTTTTGTTTCTAATAACTTATTAAAAGTCTCAATTTAGTTTTAACTTGTATTCTTGATTTTTTTTTTAGATGTGTGGTGGTGAATCACTACCAGAAAAATGGGCAAAGGCTACGGACTAAATCCGTAGCCATAGGCCTATGGCTACGGATTTAGTCCGTAGCACGACCGTAGTCGTAGGTGCCATAACAATAGGTCTGAAACCTATGGCTACGGATTGAATCCGTAGCTATAGATACCAATAGCTACGGATAAAATCCGTAGCTATAGAGATATGACTACGGTTTTAGTCCGTAGCATGATCGTAGTCGTAGGTGCTGTAACAATAGGTCTGGAACCTATGGCTACGGATTTAATACGTAGCAATTATATCTGTAGCGAAAACTTCAAACAACTATGGATATTATTTGTAGCTAAAAGTCTGTAGCAATATGCCAAATTTAATAAAGGCTACACCTGTCAGATTAGTGGCTACGGTCAATATCCGTAGCTATTTTGTACATTAAAAAATTACATATAATCATTCATTCAATTACCACCTGTACAATCATTCATTCATTCAATTACAATCATTCATTCATTCAATTACAATCCTTCATTCAATCAATTACAATTACAATCCTTCATTCAATCAATTACAATTACAATTACAATCAATTACAATCCAATTCATTCAATCAATTACAATTACAATAATATTGAAAATACAAATCTTTGGCTTCATTAGAGAAATGTGCTCGACTTGACCATGAAATTTCAACAGCTTCGTATATTCCATCATCCTACAAACAGTCATGTCATTCATAAATTAGAATGCCCATTGGGGAAAAGAAAGACAAGTGAAAGAAGTGCATCATGTATAACCATTTTTTTTTTTCCTAAATGAATTTAAAAAAAAAAAAAACTGAAAGAGGAATGAAATTGACACAAAAGAAATGGTCTCACCATATGATTATAGGTTTTGGTTTAGGTTTAGGTTATAGGTTTAGGTTAAGGTTTAGGTTAAGGTTTAGGGATTTGAGTTTAGGTTATAGGTTTTGGTTTAGGTTATAGGTTTTGGTTAAGGTTTAGGTTTAGGTTATAGGTTTTTGGATTTGAGAATGGGTTCGGGTTTAGGTTATAAGTTTTGGTTTTGGTTTAGGTTATAGGTTTTGGGATTTGAGAATGCGTTCGGGTTTAGGTTATAGATTTTGGTTTTGGTTTAGGTTATAGGTTAAGGTTAAGGTTTAGGTTTAGGTTATAGGTTTTTGGATTTGAGAATGGGTTCGGGTTTAGGTTATAGGTTTTGGGATTTGAGAATGGGTTCGGGTTTAGGTTATAGGTTTTGGTTTTGGTTTAGGTTATAGGTTTTGGTTTAGGTTATAGGTTATAGGTTTAGGTTAAGGTTTAGGTTTAGGTTATAGGTTTTCGGATTTGATAAGGGATTCTGGTTTAGGTTATAGGTTTTGGTTTTAGTTTAGGTTATAGGTTTTGGTTTAGGTTACATGTTATAGGTTTAGGTTAAAGTTTAAGTTTAGGTTATAGGTTTTTGGATTTGAGAATGGGTTCGGGTTTTGGTTATAGGTTTTGGTTTTGGTTTTGGTTTTGGTTGTAGGTTATAGGTTTAGGTTATAGGTTTAGGTTAAGTTTAAGGTTTAGGTTATAGGTTTTGGGATTTGAGAATGGGTTAGGGTTTAAGTTATAGGTTTTGGTTTTGGTTTTGGTTATAGGTTTTGAATTAGGTTATAGGTTATAGGTTTAGGTTATATGTTTAGGTTTAGGTTATAGGTTTTGGAATTTGAGAATGGGTTTAGGTTTAGGTTATAGGTTTTGGTTTAGGTTTAGGTTATAGGTTTTGGTTTTGGTTTAGGTTTAGGTTATAGGTTTTGGGATTTGAGAATGGGTTCGGGTTTAGGTTATAGGCTTTGGTTTTGGTTTAGGTTATAGGTTTTTGGTTTTGGTTTAGGATATAGGTTTTGGTTTTGGTTTAGGTTTAGGTTGTAGGTTTTTGGATTTGAGAATGGGTTATAGTTTAGGTTTAGGAAATCGGGTTCGTGTTCGGGATTGGGTTTAAGTTTTGGTTTTCAAGTTTAGGTTTAGGTTTAGGTTAGGGAGTTGAGATTAAGATTTGGTGTAGGTTTAGCTTTAGGGAATTGAGTTTGGGTTTTAGGTTTAGGGAAAGGTTAGGTTTAGGTTATAGGTTTTGGGATTTGGGAATAGTTTTAGGTTATAAGTATAAGTTTAGGTTAGGTAATTATAGGTTAAGGTTTAGGGATTTGAGTTTAGGTTATAGGTTTTGGTTTAGGTTAAGGTTTAGGTTTTTGGATTTGAGAATGGGTTCGGGTTTAGGTTATAGGTTTTGGTTTTGAGAATGGTTATAGGTTTTGGGATTTGAGAATGGGTTCAGGTTTAGGTTATAGGTTTTGGTTTTGGTTTAGGTTTAGGTTGTAGGTTTTTGGATTTGAGAATGGGTTGTGGTTTAGGTTTAGGAAATTGGGTTCATGTTCGGGATGGGGTTTAAGTTTTGGTTTTCAAGTTTAGGTTTAGGTTTAGGTTAGGGAGTTGAGATTAGGATTAGGTGTAGGTTTAGCTTTAGGGAATTGAGTTTAGGTTTTAGGTTTAGGGAAAGGTTAGGTTTAGGTTATAGGTTTTGGGATTTGGGAATAGTTTTAGGTATTGGTTTTGGTTTAGGTTATAGGTTATAGATTTTGGTTTAGGTTTAGGTTAAGGTTATAGGTTTTGGGATTTGAGAATAGGTTAAGGTTTAGGTTGAGGAAATTAGGTTCGGGTTCGGCATCGGGGTTAAGTTTGGGTTTTCAAGTTTAGGTTTAGGTTTAAGTTAGGGAGTTGAGATTTAGGATTAGGTGTAGGATTAGCTTTAGGGAATTGAGTTTAGGTTTTAGGTTTAGGGAAAGGTTAGGTTTAGGTTATAGGTTTTGGGATTTGGGAATAGTTTTAGGTTTTGGTTTTGGTTTAGGTTATAGGTTATAGATTTTGGTTTTGGTTTTGGTTAAGGTTATAGGTTTTGGATTTGAGAATAGGTTAAGGTTTAGGTTGAGGAAATTGGGTTCGGGTTCGGCATCGGGGTTAAGTTTGGGTTTTCAAGTTTAGGTTTAGGTTTAGGTTTAAGGATTTGAGAATAGGTTAAGGTTTAGGTTTAGGAAATCGGGTTCAGGTTCGAGATTGGATTTAAGTTTGGGTTTTCAAGTTTAGGTTTAGGTTTTGGTTAGGTAGTTAGGTTTAGGTTAGGTTGTAGGTTAAGGTTTAGGGAATTGAGAATAGGTTAAGGTTTAGGTTTAGAAAACCGGGTTCGGGTTCGGGTTCGGGATCGGGTTTAAGTTTGGGTTTTCAGGTTTAGGTTTAGGTTTAGGTTAGGTAGTTAGGTTTAGGTTAGGTTGTAGGTTAAGGTTTAGGGAATTGAGAATAGGTTAAGGTTTAGGTTTAGGAAACCAGATTCGGGTTCGGGTTCGGGATCGGGTTTAAGTTTGGGTTTTCAAGTTTAGGTTTAGGTTTAGGTTAGGTAGTTAGGTTTAGGTTAGGTTGTAGGTTAAGGTTTAGGGAATTGAGAATAGGTTAAGGTTTAGGTTTAGGAAACCGGGTTCGGGTTCGGGATCGGGTTTAAGTTTGTGTTTTCAAGTTTAGGTTTAGGTTTAGGTTAGGTAGTTAGGTTTAGGTTAGTTTGTAGGTTAAGGTTTAGGGAATTGAGAATAGGTTAAGGTTTAGGTTGAGGAAACCGGGTTCGGGTTCGGGATCGGGTTTAAGTTTGGGTTTTCAAGTTTAGGTTTAGGTTTAGGTTAGGGAGTTGAGATTAGGATTAGGTGTAGGTTTAGGTTTAGGGAATTGAGAATAGGTTAAGGTTTAGGTTGAGGAAACCGGGTTCGGGTTCAGGATCGGGTTTAAGTTTGGGTTTTCAAGTTTAGGTTTAGGTTTAGGTTAGGTAGTTAGGTTTAGGTTAGGTTGTAGGTTAAGGTTTAGGAAATTGAGAATAGGTTAAGGTTTAGGTTGAGGAAATCGGGTTCGGGTTCGGGATCGGGTTTAAGTTTGGGTTTTCAAGTTTAGGTTTAAGTTTAGGTTAGGGAGTTGAGATTAGGATTAGGTGTAGGTTTAGGTTTAGGGAATTGAGAATAGGTTAAGGTTTAGGTTGAGAAAATCGGGTTCGGATTCAAGATCGGGTTTAAGTTTGGGTTTTCAAGTTTAGGTTTAGGTTTAGGTTAGGTAGTAGGTTAAGGTTTAGGGAATTGAGAATAGGTTAAGGTTTAGGTTGAGGAAACTGGGTTCGGGTTCTCTCTCGAGTTTAAGTTTGGTTTTTCAAGTTTAGGTTTAGGTTTAGGTTAGGTAGTTAGGTTTAGGTTAGGTTGTAGGTTAAGGTTTAGGGAATTGAGAATAGGTTAAGGTTCAAGTTGAGGAAACCGGGTTCGGGTTCGGGATCGAGTTTAATTTTGGGTTTTCAAGTTTAAGTTTAGGTTTAGGTTAGGTAGTTAGGTTTAGGTTAGGTTGTAGGTTAAGGTTTAGGAAATTGAGAATAGGTTAAGGTTTAGGTTGAGGAAATCGGGTTCGGGTTCGGGATCGGGTTTAAGTTTGGGTTTAGGTTGAGAATGGGTTCGGGTGTGGTCCCTGCAAATACAAATATAAACATGGCCTGTCCAAATGGCCAGGCCCTTCCAATGCCGTCCATAGGAAATGGACAGCTTCATCATGGTCATAACAGCGGTTCCCACCTTCCAGGGACCCCCGCTCTTCCGGATAGCTCCGACGCACATCCGGGTCTACTCCATTAATTTCGAGCAAATACATAAACACGGCCTGTCCAAATGGCCAGGCCCCTCCAATGCCGTCCATAAGAAATGGACAGCTTCATCATGGTCATAACAGCGGTTCCCACCTTCCAGGGACCCCCGCTCTTCCGGATAGCTCCGACGCACATCCGGGTCTGCTCCATCAATTTCGAGCAAATACATAAATACGGCCTGTCCAAATGGCCAGGCCCCTCCAATGTCGTCCATAGGAAATGGACAACTTCATCATGGTCATAACAGCGGTTCCCACCTTCGAGGGACCCCCGCTCTTCCGGATAGCTCCGACGCACATCCGGGTCTGCTCCATCAATTTCGAGCAAATACATAAATACGGCCTGTCCAAATGGCCAGGCCACTCTAATCATGTGCATTCTTGACAAGAGACGTACCAGATGCTTGAATCTGAAATACGCAGCTCCAATCCTCACACATGCAACATCCACCTGAAAAAATGCGCATAACCGTCATGCTTGAGAAAACACCTACTGTTGAGAATGTGTTGGGGGCTATAAAAGTTTTGGGTCAATCTGATGTTTGCATTTTTGCCTTCATCCAGATGTGTGTGACCTTATGAATAGGTTGGATGGAAAATAAACATCTTGGTGGGCCCACCGATGGTTTCTATGGTGCGAAGCGTTATAACAACCACTTTCTATTGTGTGGTTCACTTGAACCTTAGATCCACTTAAGTTTTTGTCATACTCCTAAAATAATGTGTAAAAATGGATGGACTGTGTGGATAAAACCCATACATCACGATGGGCCCTTAGATCCCTAGCTTGTTCCGGGCTTAGCAAACCAGCAATGTGAGTGATAACCTGACTGTAGGGCCCACTTTGATGCATGCATTGTATATGAACAGGTCGGTCGGTTTTGACTGTAGGGCCCTAAAATGATCTCACAAATTAGATGTATAGTGTGGATATAACACATACACTATGGTGGGGCCCATAGAACTGTTGCCATGTCAACACATCATGAGTGTGCCATCAAGGCAATCCGCGTTGTAAAAGTTGGCAATGGGAGCAGATTGGGTGAGATCCAGACTCACCGAGTCAGTGCCAGCCTTACCATGGGCTCACCTTGATGTATGTATACTATATCCATACCCTTCATTTGGTTTTTTAAAAGATTATTTTTTAGCATGAACTCAAAAATGAAGTAGATATAGTTTTAAGGTGGACCATACCTTAGGGAAACTGTGGTGATTGTCCATAAATGGGCAATTAAAGTTTTGGATTGAGCTGATATTTACTTTTTCCCTTCATCCATGTTCGTGATACTTCATCAACAGTTCGATGGCAAATAAACATTACGAAGGCTTACCTGATTCCATGTCCTGGTTTGCAATCAATGTTCTTCATCTTCAGATTTGAGGTACCATTGACGATGGAGATGCAGTCGTCTCCTGAATATCAAATACGTAAATATAGGACTTAGTATAGTCCAAGGAGATTCAGATTTGTAAATAGTTATCGAAAGGGAGGAATAACCCATGTAGCTTTTTTTTTTTGGTCTATGGCTGCTAAACGCTAGAGTTAACGTCGTTCCTTGTGTTAAGTTACAATCATTGAGGAAAACAGAAAGCAACGTCAGAAACAGTGTTTACCTGATGCAAGGGAAAAAACGGCATATGGAAAGAGATAATACCAGAACATAAGTGCAAAATCAGCAGATAAACAGAGGCCCACTTTGTACATCAAGCATGCCCTCATCGCCCAGGATCAAAAGGCTGTCATGGCATCACTCTCCCATCTCAATCACCTTCTGCTGCGTCTCTGACATCAATTGTAAAACTGTATTCCTGGTCACATCCTAGATACGAATCACACATAAAATACAACATATATGACTTCTTTCCAACTTCTGCAGGAGCAGTGAAGTCGAGCTTGACTTTTGCCCTCCGTTGCAGTGATACCCTCTTTATCACCAGCAGCTGCTTGCTTTTACTATCACCAACCACAAGCCACCACCCCTCTTCTTTGGCTTTCGGGTATCTGGGTGCATCAACTGGTCCAACCTCTGAGCGCCCCTCGCGCCCCTCAAAGTCTCGCTCAAGGGTGACCTGCAAGGTAACACTTTAGGTGAAGTGTGCGCCTAAGTGATGAGAAATTAAGTTTAGGATGTCAATTCAATTTTGAAATGTTCAACAAAAAGACAAGATCATGTCAGTTTCGAGCTTTACCTGAAAAGCATCCTGCTGGTTCAGGCCCATATGCTAACTCTGGAGGCATATGAAGTTTACGTTTTTCACCTGCAAAAGATTTGAGGCATAAAGATAAAGGGCTTGGAGTGACATACTGACCCAGGGAACAAAAAAAAAAGCCATAAAAAAATAATGAGAGTAAGTGTAAAATTCATCAGATTTTTACCAACGAGCATTGGTGGTACACCACCACCACCGAAAATCCCCTAATCCAGTCCTCTTATGACCTGCACTCAAATAAATAAAATGAGCAATAGATGTAAAACAAGAATTCATGGGCTCATGCTCCATAATACCAATAACTAAGGAAAAGGATAAAAATTTTAGTTTTCTCCTACATGATGACAGAAAAGAACCAACTAGAAGAGCATTTTAATGACTGGAAATATAAAATCCTACTGTCCACTTAACATAATGTGGGTAACTAACTCCCTGATGTCCTTTAAGGTATAAACGAGAACTTTGGGCATGATAGACGAGAGATGGAACTTATTCATTAGTTTTCCGGCGAAAATCATCACATAAATAATCACATATATCATAAGAGTCAAACTCAAAACAGAGTTTATATGACCAATGTTCCGAAAAAATATTTAATAGTCAGATCGAAAATTAGATCGTAAATCATAAGAAACTATCGTTGTTTGACACTAAGGGATGATGACTAGTCCTGATTTGTGACCTTTATAAATGAGAAAGTTGAAACTTCAACCAACCATTTTGATGAAACCTGCAACTGAGCAAGTGCTGAAAACTGGAGACTATAAACAGACAGACTATCAAATGATACAGGTATGTATCGTTCTGAAGTAGCAATGGTGAAAAGACATGCTTACCTGTGAAGAAACATGAGCCTAGACTGCCACATCCATTGGCTAACCAGTTCTGCAATAGGAGAAAACAGAAGTTAGTTACAAACTCACATTGTTCAAATGTGAGATATGACCCAACACCAATCACAATAAGAAATTTCAGAACTGGCATAGCTGTGGAAATAAAAAGATGGTTGCAATACACGTGGCCCATCTTGTTGAGTGGATAGGATGGCCCAAGATACTATTGCATTGTGAAAAAAAAAAAATTTGAAGGCTTATGATCTCTCTACTCTATCAGAGTTTCTTCCCTCAGTGTCAGATGCTTCTCAGCGACGGCCTCTGCATGAAAAAAATTTGAAACTGAACCACAAATCTAGGCAGAAGCTAGTGTAAGTGCTTCCATTTCCCATGCTTCATCTTTTTAAGTTGCAAAAAATGTGCTTGCTTCACATGGCCTGGTTGATGGAGTCTATTTTGATCAGAGAGAAGGAAAGCAACCAGTTGAGAGCAGTCCTTAACCACCCTGTTTTCCAATCCGACCCGCTATCTGCCATTCATCAGCATCTTGCAAGCACACAACCTTTGCCAGTAAGCAGGCAGGAGAAACATTCAGGCAAGGCGGACAAAAAGAAGAAGAGAAAACGTTCCAAGGTTTCATCAGGTGGTCAATCAATGGAAACCTAGCTATGAGTTTGCATCTTTTTGGCATTTCAAGTTAGCCTATCTTCAAATCAATTCCCTATTATGGGGCTTTTTACCCATAAAATCCTGTGCAACCAGCGCAAGTGTCACCCATTTAGATGATAATGAACCGCTGTTTGTTTCGACAAGAAACGAATGTATTTCGTTTCAACACCATTGTTTTGATGGTTCTCATCAGGATTGAAAAATCTCTTCAATGGCACAATCCTAACCTTTTCAACTGTTGGCCTGAAAATAGCTGGTTAAGAAATACACCAAAAGTTGAGATTCAGTGGAAGGATCAAACATTCAATAGCTAGGATCTTCAAAATTGGGAGATTCTTACTGCATGGTCCCTTCATGAGGGCCCATCAGATCAATGATCCGGAGCACTGAATCATGGTCACCACATGCACAAACTCTTTATGAAATAGTTTAGTTCTCAATTCCTTGCTAAAAGAGTACTCAAACTCCAACAATAATAATAAAAAATATATATAAATTAATAATAAACAACGAAGATGATGATGACAAAAACCGCAACAACAATTACCTTTTGAACTGATCTGGAAAGAACACCAGGGAAAAGTATAACAAACTGACACCTAACCAGTTTGCAAGAATTGCCCTTGACAAATAGACTAGCACACAATCCGTGAGGTTCCTAAACAGAAAAATAGAACTGCTAAAAGATGCAGTCAATTGCTAAAAGATGCAACATATGTTAAAAAAATAATGAACTTTAGCTGATTGGTTGTGGCTGTCATAGAAAAGCATACTTCATACAGAGAATTGGGTGCTGAGCATGGATTCAGATAAGCATCCTCAATATAATCCTTGGTTTTGCTGACATGCCTGCAAACATTAGAACTACAAATAGCATTTGCATTGTGAAATTAGACTCACTACTAATTTCAAAGTAGGAGCACCATGGAGAAAGATATATGCAAGGAATACTTGGCGCAAATGTTCCCATGACCTTGTGCCTGACACGTTTGTGCATGTGTATATTTGCATTTACACAAAAAAAGCATGAATGCATACATGTGCAAATCTACTATGAGGGGCAGGTACAAAAATTGTTAGAGTAGAATGAGTAAGAAACGCATCTCTGTCTTCCAAGTTGAAAAGGCATAAACAAAGTAGGGGTATGACCCTTATCTTCTTGAAAAGAATATCATAATAGGTGTTTCATGTGAGTTGTACCTGACCATCAGTCAATGGCCTGACAGCAACATGCATAGCACTTTTGAAACACACACATTGCTTTGACATTCTATATGGGCATCAACATTAAACACATTTTCCATGCAAACAGATCATGAGAAGTATTTTGTTAACCTTCAGTGTTAAAGAAATATGTTAACTTTCCCAAACAAGAAGAAGAAGACGTGTCGCCACATCTCCATTTGCATCACTATCTCATGTTATTCTCCTCCCGTGACTCTCAGATCGTGTAGAATTTTTTTCAGCCCCTGAATTTTCCAATATCAAAAGATTAACCAAATCATTCATTGTGTCAGTCAAGGGGGATTGTTGAGTTTACATGGTATATGCATGCTTGCAAACATGCGGATGCATGAGAGCTAAGGTGCGATGTGTATGTACTAGAATTGTTTGTGTATATGGGCATTATAAATAGAATGCACATAGATATGGATAAATGTTTTGAACATATCAAGGGCAGAAGATCATACATTTCATAAATGTTTACTCCCATCTGTTGGAGCTCCGTTTCTGAAATGAGTTCTAGAGCCATGCCAAAAAAGTTACCATGTAGAACAGGTTGAATGCTGTTGAGAAAAATCATGGCTGCCAAAAGATACCCGAGCTTGATTGTTTCTCTTATGACCTCTGGTTTATCAGTGAACAGCTTTTGGAAGTGGCTCCTGGCGATGAGAACTGCAGCTGTGAAGAGAATTCCAAACAATGCCAACATAGAAACAGCCACCACTACTGAAAACTCTGCCGCTTTTGGACGGCCAGCCCCTAGTTCATTCGAGACACGCACGCTGCAAGGAAATTGAAATTAGATAAGAATAAAGTGTTTGGGTGTTCTTGCCTTTTGAGGAAGCTAGTCATTCGAAAGTGGAAATGCAACTCTTTTGAATGTCAATGCAGAGATTGGCAAATCAATAGCCCTTTCTTTGGATGCTCATTTAAAAATCGCCAAGGATATCCAATCCAATTGTGATTGGGATGTATACAAACAATAGCTTAATCATTGCAAATGACCCAAACCACAATCAAATAAAGAGATCGCCAACCTGACAGCCACATTGAAACTGATTGCAACCATCAGTGTCCACAGCTCCAAGTTCACACTACAAAAGAAAAAAAAAAGGATTAGAAAGGTGAATTTGGGTCTGGAAGAATTCAAGAACCACTAAAAAAATCACATTGAATGCAAATAGGTTGGAAATGTATGAGTAACTCACCAGATAGAGACAGCATCAACAACTATTTCTGGCTTATTTTTCAAGGAACCCACTAAAAGGATCACTGCAGTAAGTACCACAACTCCAATCTGTAACTAAACTGACAATGTCTTAGCAAAAAGATATTAACACAGATATTGTAAAACAAGTTTCCCAATGGGTTGGATCTAGATCATAGTTCAAAAGCTTAAAGTATGGACTCGACTTGATGTCCAACCAAGGTGAGTCGACTTGAAGACTCCGACAAGTCTTTACTTGACTCATCTTGATATCTAATAAATAGTCTAATAATATTTATATTATTAATAAGTGATTAAAGTGTCTGTATACAATTAATCAAGGGCGAGTCAACTGAGTTGATGTCCAAATCTAGTACATTCCAATTCTACAGGACAACTCAGTCGAAAAGCCAGCTGAGTAATGGGAAGTTCACCGCATAAGCGAACAATTGCGGGATCACAAAGATATAAATTAAGAACACAAATTAGGAACACAGATATAAATTTATAAAAAATTAATAATAATAATAAAGAAAGCACTATCTGCTAATACAACACTTTGATTGGAACTTCATAATGTATGTAAAATGAAACGTAGGCTACCCACCCAAGAGTAAATATTGAGATATAAACTGAAAGTGTGATAGATATGTTTCATCCATCAGGGCCACATCTACCATAACCTCAGGGACCTGTAGATTTTTCATCCATCAGAAAAGAAAGACGAAATAAGCTTCAAAGGATAGATTCTGATAAATGTGGCGGCTATTACAAATCCAGTCTGTTAGATGGGTACAAGAAACAACCGAAATTGCAAGATTCTTGTGATGCCTCAAGAAGACAAGGGAGTTAGAGTGTATAATGTAGTTGTTTATAGGTATTTCATCCAGTACTGCCTCCGGAGTCATGGCATTTTCTTTTTGTGTCTCCATATCATCTACCATACACACAACACATTTGTATGATGATCTGTAACACCATCCCTTAGGCCTCCATTGTTTGGCCACTAACAAAAAGTTGCTTTACTTGGCCTATCCTAACCACCAAATTTGAAGTCAATGACCAACACCAAAGACCATAACTACAACTTCATGTTTCCACAAACATCCAATCCTAGATGCATATTGAGAAAATTTTCACAAAAAATGGAATGCTTACATACTTTGAAATTTTTTTAAAAAGATTTTAAATACAAAATATGTTTTTATTGGGAGGGCTACAGAAGATGATATTCTTGTCGACGAATGCATCCTAATGCACAAAACTCTCTATGAAACTGTATTGCAATTACTATATGAAAAGTTATAAAATGGTCGACGGAAGTCCAATGAAGGGAACTCATCATGTTAGATGATTATAATAGATGCTACTAGTCAACAATGAAAATGGAAGCCAATAGCAATCAATGATCTTAACTGCAGGTTCACTCCTATAATGATCATGCAGCTTTGTACCCATGCTCCATACTTAATGGCTCTTTCTGTTTGAGTACACATGGGACAGTGTCGAAGTCAGAACAAGTAATATATCGGCCAATAGCATTAAGGAAGCCGATTCCTTTGAAAAACCATACCAAGGCTTTTGAGTTGCTTCTCGCGCTTTGGCTCATAAATTGGGCTCTTATCCTACATAAAAGGCAAGTGGAGAATATTGACATGAACATCATGAAAAGAGAAACCGCAATGCCACAAAAAGGTGCATATGTAAGGGAAACAAGACCACCCAACACTGGTTTAAATGAATCCAAGCATATGAAGTTAGATGGTTTCAAAAATGAATCACAACATGCTCAACTCATATAAAAAAGCAACCTTAGGAGCAGGCTTGGTAGTACTAACTGCAGCCTGCAGGTACATCCATATGACATTTACATGATTAAGCTTGATATATTTCTATCAGATAACTTATGGTTGGGACCAGGATTCATAAAGCCAGACCAAATAGTTGGGACCAGGCTATTATGATGATGATGAATACTCTTTGAAGATTGGCAGTTCAAGGAATGGAGGATCTTTTTAATTCAATAGTTTACTAGTTCTTCTGCCCTCTTAATTAACTGCTTGGATGCAGGTCGAATAAATATTTTTGATGGTCAACACACACACACACACACACACACACACACACACACACACACACACACACACACACACACTATACTATACAATATAGGCAACATCATAACTATCCTAATTTTTGGCCAAGACACATACAAGCTGGGGCAATGGGCCACCTGCTAAACGACTTCGACCTTGCATGAACTTCCTTGCTGACTTTAGCATGTACATGCAATCCCGCATATATTAATGACAATAAATAACAATATGTACTGTGTTGGACATACAATCAATCTATTTAACTAGTGAAGTTGGATATGGATATCCATGTACTGTTTTATATATCCACATTAGAAAAAGGAAAAAAATTACAGGAGAAGATTTCTCAACTTCACAAACTCAGTGAGGAAAAAAAAAAGCGAGATATCTCATCACATGATGGTTACGTGAATGAAATTCAAGTTTCCACACCAAATACAAGAAAAAGAGTACTACGAGACATGAAAACTATAGTCAATTTTTTGAAAATGAACTGCAATTTAATTATTTGAGAACCATTGGAAGATTTTATATCACACCTGTGACCAAATCATAACACCTCCTAAGAATGCAAGGGTGTGAAGTATTTCATTCTCTGAATTAAGGCCCATGTGCACCAGAAAGTCTCCAGATCTCTGCAGCCCAAAAAGCACAGCAAATGAATTTCTGCCAAAAGAATAATAGTGACACAATTCTCTTGACTCACCTTCCAAAACCATGGCAGCACACCAAAGAACAAAATTGTGGTATCCATTAGGATGGTTATAGCCCCATGAATAAAGTGGAAGTTGCTAAAATATATAAACCTCAAAGAAGTTAGTCTCAGCCAGCCAGAGATTCCAATCTATATAACCAATTTAATTTCATGTAATAAGAAGACCGATGAAGCTGTAAACTAATTCAACCACTGAAATGGATCGACAACATGTTTAAAGCAGATTGTTGAATCACAAGCGCATACACATAGGATGCAGAATGATCCTCAATGGATAAAAACAAACCTTTTATCAAGACTAAATGCTTGAGACTTCTCAACTTTTTCTTGACTGACCACTCCAACCAAAGGTTTAGGAAGAATTGGCAGCTTTAGAGATGCATGTTGCCGTATATCCAGATATGTCTCAAAGATGTACATCAAGACCACAAAGCCTGCAAGATGGGATTCTCAAAACCAAGAAATTCAAGCAGAAATTAAACTTGACAATGCAGAAAATGATCAAACATTTATTAAGCATTTTCTAACAATAGTCAAAACAGAAATACAAATACATGACACCAACCACATTTATTAGAGTTAAAAAGGAGTAGGAATACAAAGAGGTTTATATACATGGACCTGAAAGTCAAGCAGCTCTTGCTAGAAATTAAACGGTTAAATAAAAAAAAACTTCCATGCAGACAACAAACCAAGTAACTAAAGTATGATGACAGTGTGAAAGTTCCTTGTTTATGGATACCCCACAATTTATTAAAAAGGAAAAGAAGCACAAAAATGAAAGATGACAATGCAACATGAACATAGTAAATACATCAATCAACCAGGAACTGCAGTGCGCAGCAGATATCGAGAATAAACTGACTATCTGAGGCAGAACAGATGCTCATCTGTCATACAAGCATTTGCCAAATTCTGAATCTAAATAAGCAGCATTTCCAATAGTTCTTTGCTCCAAACTGATAGAAGCGGGGAAACAAATCTTCCGCCATTGCTTTTTTAGATATCCTTCAATCCCACAATGGTTACATGGGACATCCAACAGGCCCTAAACCTGTCAAATGAGTTAGAAAGTATAGTTGCAGCCAAAGTTTTTGTTTTGTGCCCACAGTTAATTTGATTCAAAAACTTGGCAAATTTCATGGAACTCCCAGGACCCATTTCTCATTTCCATCTCACATAAAAACACCATATACAGGGACTGTAAACTTGAGAGCCAAAATTCTGTATTTATTTACAGTTTGTGAGGCCTAAATCCAATGGTTGCCAAAAAAAAAAAAAAAAATGCCTCACATTACTTGGGACGTGTTTGGTTTAAGGGATTTGAAGGTTTAATCCTGGTATTGGCCGGGCGTCCCAAACAGACCGGAAATAGCAATCCCGGGATATAGCAATCCCATAGATCTTGCACCAATCCACTGACGCAGCTATCATTACCTAGAAATCTGTGCAATCCACTCTAATACCATCCAATTCCATCCAATCTGCCTGGCCAAACAGGCCCTAATGGTGGACGTTCAATCACCACAGGCCCTAATGGTGGGCGTTCCATGCAAGGTTGGCCTGTATCTAAAATGCCCAAAATAGCCAATATGGGTGGTTGACTCTGTTCGGCACGCCCGGCCAATCCCAGGATTTAACTTCCAATCCCTTCCAACAACATCCAATCACTTCCAATCCGACCGGCCAAACGGGCCCATAGATTTCAGAAACAGGGAGAGGGGAATACGGATTGAAGGATTGAAAGATTTGAGAAAGAGATAAAGAGGGAGAAAGAAAGAAACGAACCGTGCTCCGTCTTCTTCTCCTTCTCCTTCTTCTTCTCCTTCTTGCAGCGAAATGGGTTTTTGAAAACAGAGAGGGGGATGCGGCCTTGAGACAGGGAGAGAGGGTGAGGGAGATCGGGAGATCGAGAGAGGGCAAGCGGGAGAGATGGAGAGAGATGGAGAGAGAGATGGAGAGATGGGTTCGTTGGGCGAGCGGGAGAAAATGGCGGACGGGCGTTTTGGGTTTTGAAGGGATTTTGAGGTTTTGGAGGGGCGCGTGACGGACGGGTCCCTGGGCATTTTATGTTTTTAGTACTGTGGGGCCCACTGTGATGTATTTCGTATATCCACTCCGTCCATTAATTTCAAATTATTATTATAAGTGTTGATAAAAAAAATGAGTTAGATCGAATCTATAAGGAGACCACATAATATATTAACAGTATAAATTTAATTTATATTATTTCTTATGGTGTGGTCCACTTAGAGATTTAAACTATATAATTTTTGGGCTCATACACTAAATTTATATATTAGAATTTTTGGACGGCTTAGATCAAATGCATATATTCCAGTGGACCTCATGGATCCCCTTAAGCACCATTTATATTTAATATATATTTAATATATTTTAGGTGGGGAGGAAGCTTTAGCGACAGAGCACTTAGGCTATAGCTATGGATTAAATCCGTAGCTATATTACTACGGATTAAATCCGTAGCTAAAAGCTTCCACCCTCCATAGCCTTTGCTCGATTTTTTGGTAGTGAATGTTTGTGAATGGATTAAGTTGATATGAATGTAATAATGGATGTTAATGAGAACATAGAATTTAGATTATATTATGCCTCTATTAAATAATGTGACTCACTGATTCAAGTACACTAAGTGTACGAGTCATGGACCGTAACTAAGGTCTGAGGGTGCACACTCAGTACCTGAATTTCGGGACGTGACAATCAGATCATATGCTCCATCTAAATGGCCCGCTCGGCCCAACAGATCTACCATGCAAGTATACTGTTCAAGTGTTGGGAGAATCCCATATTCATCACCCATGCTTCTTAAATGTTGCCATCCTTCATTCACCCTCCCTGTATGGCTGCATGCAGAAAGAACAGAAGTATATGTTATGTGGTCAGGCTTCATGCCCACGGCTTTCATCTCATGGAACAATGCAAACACTTCATCTGTACAGCCATGCATTCCAAGCCCAGATATCATCGAATTCCATGAAATTTCATCCTTTTCAGGCATCTTCCCGAACAAATAAAGGGCGCTGTTTATATCACCACATCGAGCATAAGTAGCTAGAAGAGAATTGCTAACAGGAACATTCAATTCCAAATCGTTTCGTAAAATGTAACAATGGATCTGTTTACAAAGGACAAATGCCGATAGCCGGGAACAGACGGTGAGAATGCATGCGATGGTTACAGTATTGGGTCTCACAAGTTCAAGCTGCATATCTCGAAATCCCATCAGAGCATCGTCTGTATAATCATTCCGAGTATACCCAGATATCAAAGCATTCCATGCCACCACATCCCTCTTTGGTAATCTAAGCAACACCTTTCGAGCAGACCCAATATCTCCGCACTTTGCATACATATCAGTCAGCGAACCACCTACAAAAACATCGGAATCAAATCCCATTTTGATCGAAAATCCGTGGATTTCCATGCCATTGAGCTTAAGGGTCATGGATGAACATGCTCGAAGAACAGAAATAACAGTGAGAAAATCTGCTCTGCCTCCTACAGAAATGAACTGAGAAAACAGTTCCAATGCCTTAGCAGGACGGGAATTTTGAGCACAACCAGAGATTATAGCACCCCACATAACAGAATTCTTATTCGGGAACTGTTTGAATATTTTCAGACCAGCTTCAACATCGCCACACTTAAAATACATGTCCAAAACCGCTGTTTCAACCCTTGCATCATCCGCAACCCATTAGTGATAAGGTAGCCATGGATTTGCCGTCCAACTTCAAGATCTGATAAATGTGAACATGATACTAGAATGGATACCATTGTTGAGAAATCAGATTCTACGCCCAATACTAGCATTTTGTGAAACAATATCAATGCCTCGACCGGACACCTGTTGTAAACATAACCTGAAATCATTGCATTCCAAGCAACCGTATTACTTCCTATCCTTGTTCTTGTGAAAGCGTGCTCCGCATTCGTTAAATCCCCACATTTCATGTACATATCGACAATCCCACTGACCAAAGCAACATCGGAATCCAACCCAATTTTCACAACAAAGGCATGTATCTCCCGCCCAGTAGCCAAAGAGCCACAAGAAGCACACGCTGACAGAGCTGAAAGACAAGTGACCCGATTCTGCTTCATACCCGAATCTTGCATCTGAGAAAAAAAATTTCAGGGCTGCCAAAGGCCTCATTGATCGGTTAAAACCCGATATCATTATATTCCAGGAGACTGTATCTAGTTCAGGCATTCTATCAAACATGTCCACTGCATCCTCAACCGCGCCACATTCCCAATACATCGCGATCAAGGAATTATGGATGTAAACATCTTTCGCAGCCCCAATCTTTGAAACATGCCCATGAATCTGTTTTGCCTTTCCCAAATCCCGGCGCTTGCCAAACGCCTTGATTAAAAACGGAAAACATGAGAACTCATCAGCCGGAACGCCAAAACTCAAAATTTCTAAATAAAGCCCAATTGCATCCTCGTACAATCCGATCTCAGTCCACTCTCTGATTACTGAACCCATTGAAGAAACATCCGCTACCAATGCCGGGTTCTTCAAAAACCCAAATTTCTTCGAATTCCCACCTTCGATGTCGAAAAATCTAGGACGTTTATTCAAGATCTCTGAATTCTTGAAACGGGTGTCTTCGGAATCTGATGATTTGCAGTTTGGTTGCATGGATTTGCCGATGATCAAAGATCTTTCGTATTTTACCAGCGATAGAGGGATTAAGGGTGGAAAGAAGTGATACTGCTTGCGGGACGGTGCAAAAGCCGTTACACTTTGTAGCGGTGTAAAAACCGACATTTCGGAGGGTTATTCGGCACCTGATGCTCTAACCTGCCAGTTTTCATAGCCGAGGTGCGGCCAACGGCCAGAGCCGTTGCGGGCGTTTGCTTTACTTTGGAAGCAAATTGCGTCCGAACCCGAGTCGGACAGTAAGCCGTCCGACCAGGAAGCGGATTGCGTACTGAGTAACTCAGTAAGCTAACCGTACTGAGTAAACTCTGTGCGGTCCACAGTGATATATATATATATATATTATCCACTCCTTTCATTCATATTACCATATAAATTTATGGCTTAAGGAAGAAAATGGAGCATGTCAATAGCTCAAATGGACCACACCACGGGAAACAGTGTGAATTGAATATCTACCATTGGCCACTGAAGTTTTGGATTAAGCTTATATTTTTGCTTTCCCTTAATCTATGTTTTTTTTTATGTTATCAACAGGTTGGATGATAAATAAACATCACTATGGGGCCTAGCTAGGTTTCAACGGTGGAAATCATTATTCCCACTGTTTCCTGTTCTATGGTCCACTTGAGCTTTGTATGTGCTTCAATTTTGGTTTCAACTCCTTAAATAAGCTGAGAAAACGGGTCCATCTTGTGTATCTGTTTATCCACGCCGTTCATTCATTTTCTCGGATCATTTTAAGGTAAGAGCCCAAAAATGAACAGATCCAACTTCAGATGTTCCTTAGGATCCACCGAAACTGCATCCTTGAGTGTGATGCTTACATGACATCTATTCCCTCCATTGTGTGGGGCCACCTCAAGTTCAACTGGAGCCCACAAATTAGCACAATCAGACAATCGAGTGGGCCACACCAAAGAAAATGAAAAAGTGAAAAATCACACCTAAAACCTTTATATATACATGGTGTGGCCCAATTGAGTTTTTGAATGGTCTGAATTTTCGGTGTCCCTGGGGCATCTAATGATTATATGGCACATACACAACATGGTGTTCCCACGAAACAGTTTGGGAGATTTGGTTTAGGGATTATTTGTGTTTTCATCTTAGGCCTTCGTTTCCCACCGTTTTCTTTACTGTGGTCCACTTGAGCTATGGATTTCGGCTGATTTCGGGTCATGCCCTAAAATGAGCTGGCAAAGCCTCGATAAAACACATAATTCAGAGTTTTGACACCAAGATAGCTGTCTGGTGTTGGGATCACCAGCCAAACCGCGTCCTGATTTTTGGGCCACACATCGCGTTGAGAGAGAGAGAGAGAGAGAGAGAGAGAGAGAGATTACTAAGGAGGAAATCTTCTTATCCTCAAATCTTCACTGATGAGGAAATCTTCTTCTTCTCAAATCTTTACTAAGGAGGAAATCTTCATCTCCTCAATTCTTCTTAAGACGACAAAACCCATCACTACGATAACTGAAAACAACTTCATAACATCTACACTTGCCAAAAAGTAAAATAAAAACATGCACACTTCAATGAAAATGACAAACCCGGTGGAAAACTAGAGAAAATCTAGTTAATTAATCCTTGCACAATTAGTTCGAATCTCGCCTTGGGTCCCAGTGAGTGGGCTCAAGTTCCCCATCTTCACCATCGCATTGGCGAAATCCGTCGAGAACGCATTGGCATCGTTGCTGTATGTTGTTACAATAGAATCAGTGGACCCACCATTAAACAACACCTGATCAGAGCTAAGTAATCCCCTTCGGTTGAGCAGCGCCTGATAGTAGTTGTTATCAAAGCGGTTTGGGCTCTGGGGGTCTAGTGGGGCCAGGTTGCCGTCGCCATTTCCGGCAGCTCTAGGGCAGGTGGCCTGCCGGGAGGTTGCAAAGGCAGCCTCGATGTTGGTGGCATTGTAGATCCGGTCCCTGAATTTGTCACACCTAGCTTGGCCTACGGTGTGTGCGCCGGACAATGCAACCATCTCCCTTGCAGTAAACCCCTTGTTGCTAAATAGCTGAATGAGTGTATTTAGGTCATTGAAGAATGCCGGAAGATCGCTGTTTGCTCTATCTCTGCTTGCAGTTCTTGCATCCCTCCTCCCCACTGGGACTGAGTAAGTTGGCCCACCAAGCTGTGGTAAGAGAAAGATGAGATTAATTAATTAGCAAAATATAGGTTTTTATCAGGGAGAATGTCTCACACACAAGTAGTTGTAGGTAAGAAGTTCATGCAAATAGCTTTGTGTGGGGCCCACCAGATATCTCAGGCCAATCCGATCATTAGATGGGCCACATCACTTGAAACAATTGACAACCACCCAGAAACCTCCAACTTCAGATGGTGGCCCACCTGATTGTTATTGGCATGATTTTTGTAGTACCTTATGTTATGGTGAGGCGACCGACCACACATCACGGTGGCCCTAGACACAGCTAGTTGCATGATTTGTATACATACAACTAGTTGTACATGAGGTTTCTCTGTGTTGACTATGCAAGACCCTAGTCGTTCATCTGCTGGGACCCACTATGTATAAGGCAGATCTTGTCATCAAGTGGGCCATGTATGAAAATAGTGGATGAATACATAAGAAAGATGATAAAAGGCCCTTATGTAAGGTGGACGACTTGATGACTGTACTAGCCTGTTTTTTAGCCAATTTATATGGTAGGTTCCAATGGATGAATGGTCCCAATCTCAAACTGGCACGTTCAATTCAGGTGGTGCCTTTCGCCAGTAACCACAGCATTAACATGCATAAATACATGTACATGAGTGCAATGAGATTGTAATAGTACTCACTGCGACGACGGAGTCACGAGCAGCGATGGCTAGGATGTCAGCACAGGACACGACTACGCGGCCGCAAGCTTGATCGACTTGCGTCTTTATGGTATCGATCACGTTGAATCCTCTAAGTGAGTTCTGGTTAGGTGCAGCAGTTTGCTCTCCTACAAATGATCCGGTATCAGCGAGAAGAATACCTCCATCGCAACCCTGTAAGAGCAAGCAAGATGCCATTAGATGGGGATGGAGGGAGAGAAGCTGTTAGTTGACAAATATAGAGTCCATAAGCTGTTAATTGACAAATATAGAATCCATGGTTGGTGATCCAGACCGTTGATCTGATTGTACTCATCTTTCAATCATCACCCTAGAAAAATGTAGCAACAACGGTAAAAATTAAAGGGCCAACATTTGATGGGTAAGTTCCTTCTATCTAGGAGATTTTGCAGCATTGCAGACACATTGGATCGACAGTCTAGATCACTGATTGATAGACCCCACCATGAGTATGTTTCCTAAGAAAAAGGACCTGAAAATTACTCTCTGACTAGAAGAACTAGTGGGTGAAACTCACATTAACAAAGCAGTCGTGGAAGAACAACCGTAAGAGAGACGCTCCCATGCGGGCCTCACTATTGATAGCGGACTGCACCGCGGCCCTGACGGTATCGAAGACAGAAGGACAGGTGTTTGCGTAGAAGGAGACTGAGAGTTGTGCTGATACAGGAGATGATATGGCCATGATCATCATTATCAAGAGGCCCACACACAGACTGGATGGAGTAACACCTGCCATTGTTAGAAAGAATGGAGAAACGATGCTACGATGAACTCTCTCTCTCTCTCACTCACACACTCTCTCTCTCTCTCCCTCGTTAGATGAAGGCTTTTGAATGAATGTTTCGGAAGAGAGCTGCGGTTTATAAAGGATGAAAGGCTAGGATCTTCCCATGCCGACCCTTTCAAAGATTGGGATGAACGTTTGACAAGTAAACCCACTCGCGCGGCTTCGGTGGACCCCCGGATCCATAGAGGTGGGTGAATCTCTGGCTCTGGGCACACCATGATGTATGTGGCTTACATCCACGCTGTCCATCCGTTTTGAAAGCTTATTTTAGATAAAGTAAGCAATAAATTAAGAAGATCCTAACCTTATGTGGACCACACTATAGGAAATATTGGTGATTGAATCCCTTCCATTAAAAACTTCTTAGCGGCTACTGTAATGTTTATTTTCCATCCAATTTATTTATATGGTCATAAAGAATTGGATTAAGGGACCACACAAATATCAACTTGATCGAAAGTTATTTTGGTTCACAAAAAGTTTTTAATGGTCAATCACTAATTTTTCCTTTGGTGTGGTGCGTCTAAAATTTGGATCTACTTCAATTTTGGAATAACTCGCTAAAATGAGATGTAAAAACGGAAGGACGGCATGGATTTAAGGAAAATATATCAAGATAGGGCCCGCAGTGAAGAATCCACCCACCACTGTTAAGCTCGGGAATCACGGAAGCCACTGCCCACTAAACAAAGTAAAAAAATTGAAAAAGACAATATACAAGTTTGACCATTGATTTTGTCATTTTTAAAATGTCAATTTTGTTTCATACAGAAATTTGATCAGCCTTTTTTTTCCCTTTTATATTATTAAACTTTGATACTCTGGCAGTGTGAAACATGATACGCAGGCACTAAGAAATTATTTTAAAACTATGCAAATGGCATGCAAATAATTCATTAAACAGTACAAATTACGTGTCCAATTTTAGGTTATCAAGCAGGGAATATTATGCGTCTTTGATTAGCTGATTATCGGATACACTGGACAATTATTGGACGGTTTAAAATGAAAATATCCAATGTTAGTACACACCCAACTGTCAGTCCATACTCCACTGTTAGCCACCCCAATGGGAATAGATACCTCAGGGTTTTCAGTAACTCAATACTCTTTAGCTAAGCATACCTAGTAAACTCTGTGGGGCCCAAAATTGAGGTATGATTATTATCCACGCCGTTCATCAGTTTTGTCAGATCATTTTGGAGCATGAGCCCAAAATTGAAGCATATCCAGTGCACGAGTGGACCGCACCCTAGGAAAAAAAAGTAGGGATAATGACATCCACTGTTGAAACTTTCCTAGGGCCTACAGTGATGTATATTGTCTTCCAATCTATTCATAAGTCACACAGACATGGATGAAGGGGGAAAAAATAAATATCGGCTTGACCCAAAACTTGTGGCCTTAAGAAATTTTCAACAATAGGGATTCAAAACTGTGGTGTGGTCTACTTGAGATTTTTATATGCTTCAATTTTGGAATCCTGTCCTAAAATGATCGGGAAAAATGGATGCATGGCGTGGATAAGATACATACATCACAGTGGGCCCACAAAGTTTAATCAGTGTACTGAGTTAGTACGCAATCCGCTCTCCAATGGGATATGTGAGTGTGTCCTGATGGGTCGGTTCAGTACAATTGGGGTCCATATATATATGATCCGGACCATTGATCTTATGGGTCCCACAATGAATGGGGGATTCCCTAAAATTCTTACATGTTAGAAGATCCTACACTTGTAATCTTTGTCCTTCTTCCAGACCATTGGCGCCTTCTTCCCTTAGCCTTCTATTTGTCGATCAACTATTTGGCCCCGGGAGCTTTCAATCATGGGCATTTTTTAGTATCATCCATCCGATGTGGACCAATCCGATCAATTTTCCTGATCATCAATCAACGGACTATGGTCCATTGAATTTGGACCACTGATCATTTCATCGTTTAACTTTGAAACCGCACATACATCAACACTGTTTCCTGTGATGCGGTCCACCTGAGATTTGGATCTACCTCATTTTTGGGTTCATACAATAAAATGATATGAAAAAAATGAATGGATGGCATAGATGAAACACATATATCATGGTGGGGACGACAGGGCATTGACCACTAGCCATTGGCTAGTGGTCACCTGCCAAACCGGCTCCCACTGTTTCCTTTGGTGTGGTCCACTTGAACTTTGGATATACTTCAATTTTGGTACCATTCCTTAAAATGAGCTGGTAAGAAGGATGGACAGCGTGGATACCACACATATATCACAGCGGCCCCGCAGAGTTTACTCAGTACGCAATCAGCGTCCTGGTAATAAATAGTGTAGCTGTGTAGGGGCATTTACAAAGATCCGGAAAGTTCTATTGGAGACTTGCCTTGGTGGGCCCCTCGTTTGCGGTGAAAATCAACGGACGATGACAACTTCAACGAAAACACGTCGATTGGATCATGCACAACAGCTACGACCGATCTCTCTCTACTCTGCCAATCTAGCCGGTTTGAGTCTCTTCAGCTTTTATTATCTTATGTATTTCGGTTACTTTATTTCAATGACGTTGACATGGCTTACCCGCTTTCTTAGAATGGAATGATCACATGTGCAGACTATACACTAAAAGTCAGTCTTTATAAATAATCTTGACCGTCCAATCAGTGTCCCACCTCTTGTTAGGCTGTAGCGGAAGAATCAACCGTTGGTTGTTCCCTTGCATTTGATCAGTTGATGACAATCTTTTAAATGATGCGAGACGATCAAAGATACTTTTAGCTGTGGCCAGTTCATGAGATGGCCCATTGAGTGAATGATCTAGATTGATCAACACGTGTACTTATCAGATAGTTCATACAAAATCATTTTAGTGAATACTTAGGAACATCGTTTTAAGACTCAGAAACTCGACCGGCTATTTCAGTGAGACGAGTTACAATGAACCAGTACGGCATATTCGGCTTATTTCCAAGTTGATAGATGGGGGCATGGTTCTATAATCTAAAATATTGGTATGCTTATTCAAATTTTTAATGAGGCTTTGTTGGAGGAAAAATAGATAAGTCAACAAGTCAGTTTACGGAATGGACCAACTCTACTGAACCAGCACGAGAACCAGCTAGCACAGGCCCAGAGAAACCCGAACCTGATGAAGCTCCTACGTCCAAGGGCAGGCCGACCCTCAAGAAGGGTGATATAAATGCAAGGGCACTCAAAGAGCTTCTGAGCTCACACAAATGGTTGAGAGACCGACCTAATCCATAGGTCAGTCAAAGGTCGATCATGGATCGCCTATAATCCAGCCACATATTGATTACAGACAGGCTATAGTTCAGTCATAAATCGGTCATAGATTGACAATAGATCGGCCGCAGGACGATCACAGACCGACCCTAGCTCGATTATATATCGGCCACAGATCGATCATAGATCAGTTGCAAAACGATCACAGACCGGCCCTAGCTCAGTCAAAGATCGTCATAAACTAAACGGCGCCTTTGACAAGGTCAAAAGGTCTTAACACCCAGATAAAGGAAACAGGAGCCTTCCGGCTCGGCTGACAGTCGAAAATGATAAATGTTAATCTGTCGATCAAGTCAGCCTCATGCATGCCTAACTCAGCACCCGCCTTAGGACCTAACCTAAAGCTGAGCTATGGATCCGAAGGGTCTTCCTAAATATCGGAGATCTCCTCCAAGATCTCTAGAAGATAATGCTAGATCCTGACGATTGTGGGATTCTATAATCTTAGGAAGATCCAGGATCGTAGCAAATCTCCAAAATATCAAGAAAGAATCTCCGTACCATGTGATCCTCTCTCTCCTATAAATGGGAACGTCTCTAAGGGTGAAAGGTACGAAAGATCTCTCTTAAAAACTCCTCAATACGATAAGACCTGGATTCCTAGCCTGACTTTGGCATCGGAGGGTCCCCTGCTCTAGCCAGGGTCTCCTTTGTCTTCCTCTTCCTGTACAGGTAGTCAAATGTCTAGAGAGGGTGGACCAGCGATCAGATTTTTACACCAACAAGGCCAAAAAATAATAATAATAAATAATAGACTGGATATCAATCCTTCCACTTATATTATGACTTTTTTAAAATTGAATATTTGTGGTTGATTATTTCTCTTTTCTGTGGGCTGCAATTGAATAATTTAAAAGACTTGACCACTCGGTCCAACATGTTCCATCCTTAGTAGAGTGACCTGCATCCGAGTTGGAGTTAAATCGACTCAACTTGCCCGAGTCAAGTGACTTAGGAGGATGACTCGTGGCATTAAACCAGAATAGGCCCAAATGAGTCCGAGTCGACTCGGGCAAGTCATATCAGACTTGTCCAAGTACTTTAAACAAATTCATGACTATATGAGTTTATCGGGTCAACTCAATCTGACTTGGCATTATCAACCAAGGTTCTAACGATTTGGACGAGTTGGGCCAAGTTGTCTCTAAGTTTGCCAATTAGGGTATCGAGCTAGATCGAAAATTGAGTCCGAGTCAACTTGGATGAGTTGCATGCGACTCTTTGGAAACGATCTCCCTGGCCAAGTATACGAAAACACTTTCATGCACTTAGTTGCATTTGGACTCATTGCCATCAGAATCTCTGTAGATGTTCCATTCGAGACGTCCATAATTAGACTTATCTTTTATGAATAATCTTATCCATCTATTTATTTTTTCATTCTCCTGACTAGATGGTTTGGATTATCCCATCAGTATGACTTTTTCAAGGCAACCTATGAAATGGAGGTTGGGTTCATGGCCTTGGCCTAGGGCCAGCTTGACATAACTCCTGGAGACAAACTCATGAGGTAAATTCAACCTGGCCTAATTAGCAATTGGGTTTGAACATGTTGGCATGTGAAATATTACCATTACGTACTTTATTAATATTAGAGCAATTCTATCCATGCATAGTAGGGGCGCACATCGAACTGGTAGAACAGTGGAACCGAATTGGTACCGACCAAACCGTACGGTTTGGTCCGGTTCTAGAGTGCACCAGTTCTAGTTCCAAAAATCAAAGAATTGATTAGTTCGGTTTGATTTTTGGTTTGGGGGTACGTAAAACTGAACCAAATCGTGAATCGATCCGTAGAACCGAACTGTGGATCCGAACCGTGGAATCGAACCAGGAATTGAACCATATATTTCAAAAAAAAAAAAAACCCTAAGTTCATTCCCTATACTTCACTCTTCATGCCGCCCCTGCTGTGGCTACTCCCAATCCCCATCCATTCCTCTCTCTCTCTCTCTCTCACCCATCACACAACCACTTATTAGGGGCCGTTACACAAAACCTTATGATCTAGCCTCCCAAAAACACCAGAATTATAGGATAATAAAGCTATGAAATAAATCAAAGCAAAAATCACATGACACAAGAGATTTTTACGTAGAAAACCCTCAAAGAGATAAAAACCACGGGACCTTGTCCAGATTAACAATCCACTATAAAGTAGAACATTACAACTGATCACAAGCACACAACGCTTGGATCCAACCTTCTTCACTCACGCAGGAGTGGATAAACAATAAGAGAATAAAAGAAAAACGGAGAGATCTCACCGATCATGAGGGCGTAGAAGCGTTGAGATGTCGAGTGCACAGTAGATCACCTCTACGAGCAAAACCTCTATTCCACAAGCTTCCTCTCTCTCTCTCTCTCTCTCTCTCTCTCTCACCTTTGATAGCCCTAAACCCTTTAGCAAACCCTTGTAAAGCTTTAGAAAACTCTCTTGCATTGCCTAGAAAAGCCCTAGGAACCCTTATTTATAGTTTAGGCAACTCCCTTTCGCACCTCTTGCGAAACCGCCTCAAATTTCCGCAGTCCGTACAAAATCCGGACTTAAATCTGCGTAACCTCGACTAGTTGAGAAAGGTCCTCGACCGGTCGAGCGGCCCACTTGACCGGTCAAGCACCTCCCTCGACTGGTCGAGCACCATGAAGTTCCAAATCAATTTGCTCGCTGGACTTTGAGTCAAGTACCACTCGACTGGTCGAGTGGCCCACTCGACCGGTCGAGCAGTGCTCTCGACTGGTCGAGCAACGCAGTAATTCCACTGTTTGTGGAATCCGAACTACACCATATCTCCTCTAACCTGAGAAGGAAAACCCCATCAAATCTCTCCATTTCTGACTCAGGAGGAATTCGCCATCTGAGAGCTTGTACGTGAACACAAAGTGGTCCGACTCCATTATGTCATACCATGCTTCAACATAAACGAGTCGAACTTCTTGTATCATTGTCGTGGAGCTTGTTTCAGACCATACAAGCTCTTCCTCAACCTACACACCATATGCTCTTTGCCCTTGACTTTGATGTACTCGCCCTCTATCGTCGACAATGCTACGACCTTCTATAGCTTGCTCTGCCAAGAGACCGCTTTTCCTGCAAATGTGAACACGAACCCTGATGTAGACTTCCTGGAGTCTATGTCACCTGCCATATCTAAATCTGTGTGCCCTCTAACTTATGTTTTCCATCACTATAGCATAGACTCAACCTGGATGAGCCTCTTAGATACCGCAGTATCCATTTCACCATATCATAGGTGTGGTTCTTATGCAAGGATCTCATCACCTCTTGCATAGCTTTCGACCACTCCTCCTTGTACTTGTCGGCTAGGGCTTCAAAATAATCTTCTGGCTCTCCCTCATCAGTGAGCATACTGTACTCATGCAGCGAGTACCTCTTAGACGGCTGTCTGTCCTTAGATGACCTCCTCACCCGTGGCTCAACAGGTGGATCAAGTGGGGGTTGCTCCCCCGGTCCATCTTTTGTAGGAACTCTCTTGTCCTCTGCACCTTGTTGTACTCCCCCGTCATCAGGCATCACAGGAGGAATAATCGGATCCATATCCTCTAGTTCACCTGAACTAGGCTGGTTCTTCTCTGGCTTACCAATGTCATTTATACACTGATATTCAAAGAATACCACATCTCTGCTCCTGACGAGCTTCATCTTAGTCGGATTCCACAATCTGTAACCGAACTTTTCATCATCGTACCCCAAGAACACACACTGCGTGATCTTTATATCAAGCTTGGACCTCTCGTCCTTTGGTACGTGAACGGATGCCTTACATCCAAACACCCTGAGATGACTGTACGATGGATTTTGTCTAGTCCACACCTTTTCGGGTACCTCTCCATTTAACAGGGTTGATGAAGACCTGTTTATTAAATACACTGTCGTGTGCATTGCTTCTCCCTAAAACGTCTTGGGTAACTTTGCATGAGATAACATACATCTGATTCTCTATACAATGGTGTGATTCATTCGCTCAGCCACACCATTATGTTGGGGGTCTTGGGAACTGTCTGTTCATGCCGTATACCCAGGGACTTACAATACTCGTGGAAGTCACCGATGTATTCACCACCATTGTCTGTGTGGATACACTTCAATGATCTACCTGTCTCTCTCTCGACCATAGCATGAAATAATTTAAACATACCAAAGACCTCGTCCTTGGATTTCAAAGCATAAGCCCAAACCCTCCTAGATGCATCATCTATAAAAATGACAAAATACAATGCCCCACCCAAGGTTTTTGTCCTCATAAGACCACAAACATCAGAATAAACCAAATCTAATGCATGCTCTTTATTAACATGAGAAGCAGATTTAACAAATGAAACTCTATGTTGTTTCCCTGATAAACAATCAATACAGGTTTTAAGAGGTATAACTGTCATGTCTGGAAGGAGCCGCTTCCTCGCTAGTACCTGAAGTCCTTTTTCACTTATGTGGCCTAGACGCCTGTGTCACATGTCAATAGCTGAATCTTCTGTTGTGTTCAACCCACTCTTGCACACACTGACACTTGCCTTGTAAAGGGTGCAACACTTCTTTCATCTGGCTGCGATTAACGAATCCTTGATGAGCTTCTAGCGCCCACCAGCAAAATGGCTTTCATAGCCATCATCATCCAGCCTTCCCGTCGACATTAAGTTAAAGCGAAGGTCTGGGATATGCCTCACATCCCTGAGAACCAATGTGCAGCCCACATCGGTCTTCACACAAATATCACCGACTCCTATATTCTTCGATATGCCAGGATTTTCCATCTTCACGGTCCTATAGTCACCTGACTTGTAGCTTGTGAAGAAATCCCTATGTGGAGTCGCATAAAACGAGGCTCCCGAGTCTATCACCCGATCCGTGTCCTGGCTCGTAACTGTGATACAAACATCATGCTCTGCTGAAAAAATAACTACAATGTCGCCATCTGAAGCGACTGCGGTGAAATCTGATTAATCTTTCTTCTCCATTCCTTTTACTTTCTTGTCGTTCTTCTTATTACGACATTCATGCTTGTAGTGGCCCTTCTTGCCATAATTCCAGCATTCGACATCTTTCCCGGTACTCAACTTGCCTCTTGATTTATCTCAGGCCTTTTCATCCTTTCTGTTCTTTCCTCTCCCTCGATCTTGTATCACAAGGGCCTCTTGCTGAGTAGACCCCTAAGACTTCCTCCTTGTTTTCTCATTGAAGAGGCAGTTAGTTACCTGTTCCATGGACACCTTTCCATCTGGCGTGGAGTTACTTAGAGACACCACCAATGTCTCCCAACTATCAGGCAATGAGCTAAGCAATAGTAAAGCCTGTAATTAATTGTCCAGGACCATCTTCATATGGAGAGCTAGTTCAATATATTGCTAACTTCATTCATGTGCTCAGCCATAGAACAATAGTCTTTGAACTTGAGATTCACAAGTCGTGTTATCAGAAAATTTTTATTGCCTGCTGTCTTCCTCTTACATAGCCCTTGCAGTTTCAGCCATAGGTTAGCGGCTGAGGTCTCCGTAAACACATGGTGGAATACGGAATCATCCAACCATTGTCTAATAAACTCCACCGACTTTCGGTCCATCTTTTTCCAATCATCATCTGACATATCCTTTGATTTTGGTGATATGCCTTGAATTGGAGAATACAAGTCCCTGCAATAAAGCAAGTCCTCTATCTTAGTCTTCCATATGGTCCAGTTAGAACCATTGAGACTGATCATTCTTGATGAGCCACATTCTATAATTCAAACCGATCTCACTCCGTTCAATAAACCAATAGCTTTGATACCACTTTGTTGGGGGTCGTTGCACAAAACCTTAGGATCTAGCCTCCCAAAAATGCCAGAATTATGGGATAATAAAGATATGAAATAAATCAAAGCACAAACTACACGACACAAGAGATTTTTACGTGGAAAATCCTCAAAGAGGTAAAAACCACGTGATCTCATCCAGATCAACAATCCACTATGAAGTAGAATGTTACAACTGATCACAAGCTCACACCGTTTTTTTTTTTTTAAGGAGACATTTTCCATTGATAAGTGAAATTTACAGGAATTCGGGAGGGTCCCAACAAAAAGATTCTGGACCGCTCCTATCGTGAGGAAAGGAAAGAAGAGAAACGAAGGCAAAAGGAAGAGGCTCCAAAAGGGCCAGAAGGCAGTCAACAACAAAGACAGGTCGAGGCGAGCTGCAACTAGGAATGTGCTCTGATGGTACCGAAGCCTGCCTTGTCAAGGAAGGTGAGGCCCCTCGAGACACGAGGCAAGGAGGCGAGAGAAGGGAACAACTGGTTGGTTTGCGAGCTACTACCAAGCTTGGCCAAACTATCGGCGGGATGATTTGCTTCCTGGAGCGCATGGACGATACGAAAGGAACCTCTGAGGAGGAGGGAAAAAATCCTGGATAGCCAATACGCCCATTTCCAAGACGGGGAGAGTCTTCCCTGAAGACAACGCACGACCCAGGAAGGGTCTGATTCGAGAATAATGTTATTCAACCCCTTCTCAATGCAGATAGAGATCCCATCCTGAACTGCCCTTAATTTTGTCAGGCTATTGGAAGCATTGCCATAACCGTTAGCAAATGCAAAGACGACATTCCCCTGTTGATCGCGACAGATCCCACCCCCACCAGCCGGGCTTGGATTTGACAGGGCAGAGCCATCTATGTTTACCTTTAGGAAACCTTCGCTAGTCCTGAACCATCTAATTACAGACGCTCCGCTAGCAGGGCGAGGAGAACGAGCTGAGAGAGGGGCAGACAGACTGCCCTGAGTTGTTAAAGACACCGACTTTGTAAACTTCAGAAATATACTGTAAAACCACCATTTGATTTTGGAAAGTAGGACCGAAGAGGAGGGCTACCTGCTGTCGTAGCGTTCCTCGTTTCTGGCTTTCCAGATCTCCCAAAGAAGGAAGACAGGGACAAGCCGAAAGCAGGAAGAGCTGGTGGAACATGGGAGAGGCCTGAACCACCACCAATTCAGACGGTCATGGATGGAAGCTTGGCTATAAATTGAAATCCCGATCAGGGCAGCCACCTGAGACCAAAGCTGAGAAGCCAGCGCACCATCCATGAAGACATGAGAAGAGGACTCGGAGTTGGGGCCGATGGAATGACCGTCCAGGCAGCAGGAGCATTTAGAGGCTAAGCAGACCCCTTTTCTTTGGATGAGATCGTCGATGGGCAAGGAGCGATTGAGAAGCTTCCACGCTAGAAGGGAGAGTTTTGGGGGAATGAGATGGTGCCAAATGAATTTTGGCCAGGGAAGAGACGGGGCTCTAACACGGGTGGCGTTCCAAGCAGTTTTAACCAAAAATTTTCCGGAGGGGTCCAATGGCCAAATCAATCTATCTTTGCCATCAATAGTGCAGAAACCTCGTTGAACAATGAAATCTCTCAACCAGCCAGGGAGGGGATCTTGTGTGTCATGTTTCAGCCCATTGGAGTCAAGAAAATCAGCAATGGGTCTGGTCGAAGGCCTTAAAATAGACATGGAGGGCATGGAGCTCAAAGGACCTAGGTCAGTCCAGTTACTGTTCCACATACTGCTGGAGCTGCTGCCAATTAACACCTGAACATGATCATCCAAAATGGGTAACAGCCGCAGCAAAGTCCTCCAGAGAGGGGAGCCGTGAGGAAGCCTAAGGGGAGAGGGAGCCGCAGAGGAAACCGGCAAGTATTTAAAGCGAATAAAGCAGCCCCAAAGGCTGTCCTTCCAATCGAACCTGATGCCCCAGGCTAGCTTGAGGTGGAGGGAACGCATCACGTCCCTTAATCTCCTAATATTGAGGACGCCCTCAGATTTGGTTCTGGCGAGAACGCTCCATTTCTTCCAATGAAGCATCTGCCTCCCGTCTTTGTAACCCCAGAAAAAATTAGAAACATCTTCTCAATCTCAGAAAGAACTTTTTTTGGGACCGGCGAAGTAACCAACGTGTGAATCGGGATCCCGCTGAGGACATGAGAAATTAAGGCGAGGTGCCCGGCTTGGGAGAGGATGCGTGCTTTCCAGCCATTAATTCTCGCTGTTATCTTGTCGACCAGAGGGGAGAAGGCGGAACATTTAATTTTACCATTGATAATTGGGACTCCCAAATATGATGGGGTAGTAGCGGCTCTTGATATCCCCAAGATGGCAGTGATACTTCTAACTCTAGACGGAGAGAGCTTTGCTGAGTAATAGAAAGTGCTCTTTCTCAAATTTACTTTTTGGCCTGACATGGACTGATATGAGGAGAGGAAGCGTTGAGATGTCAAATTTACTTTGCTGAGCACACACCGTTTGGATCAAACCTTCTTCACTCATGCAGGAGCGGATAAACAATAAGAAAATAAAAGAAAAATAGAGATATCTCATCGATCACGAGGATATAGAAGCGTTGAGATGTCGAGTGCACAGTAGATCACCTTTACGAGCAGAACCTCCCTTCCACAAGCTTCCTCTTTTTTTTTTTTTTTTTTTCCTCTCTCTCTGATACCTTTGATAGCCCTAAACCCTTTAGCAAACCCTTGCAAAGCTTTAAGAAACTCTCTTGCATTGCCTAGAAAAGCCCTAGGAACCCCTATTTATAGTTTAGGCAACTCCCTTTCGCACCTCTTGCAAATCTGCCTCTAATTTTTGCAGTCCGCACAAAATCCGGACTCAAATCTGCGTAACCTCGACTGGTCGAGAAGGGTCCTTGACCGGTCGAGCGGCCCACTTGACCGGTCGAGCACCTCCCTTGACTGGTCGAGCACTATGGAGTTCCAAATCAATTTGCTCGCTGGACTTTGAGTCGAGCACCACTCGACCGGTTGAGCAGTGCTCTCGACTGGTCGAGCAACGCGGTGATTCCACTGTTTGTGGCATTCGAACTGCACCACATCTCTTCTGACCTGAGAAGGAAA
>JAJHSJ010000016.1:59759427-59911203 GCA_021015155.1 Magnolia officinalis | reverse complement strand
CTAATGATTTTATAGACCCGATGTTTTAGGTCATCCTACCATCACAGTGGGACCCACTTAATCGCCTGTTGGATGGTATACACAGGACACAGAGGACCCCACACATACAGTTGAGTAACATTTGCACATTGTAGAATAAGTTTCAGGCATCTAAGGGGCCGTTTGGCACCGTGGATTGGAGGGGATCTGAAAGGGTTTCAAATTCTCTAGTTGTTTGGCAGCACAAAGTAATTGGGGTTCAAATCCCTTCATTGAGGGGGGTTTGCAATCTACGGTGAGAACTTGGATTACACATAAAATTATTTCAATAGTTGCAGGTGTAACATGTGTGTCACTATACTTTCATTCTATTGTGCACATTGCCTACTAATGATGATCAGCACCATCCAAACATTGTCCATGTAAATTAGCACCGTTCAAACATTATCCAGCACTGTCCAAACATTGTCCATGTTAATCAACGATTAAAAATCATTGGTTAGTCACTCAGACATGATTTTGTGCTTGCGGCCCATCCGAGACTTGGAATTTCATTATTTTCACGCAAAGCATATATTTCAGCGAGCTTATCACAATCATTGTGTCAAAAATTACATATCTCACTATTTAGAGATGTTAAAGTTGATTTAGTAATTAAATTCAAACCCCTGTAAATATACCATGCATAGGTACATTTGGATTAAAATTGATTCACGGTGCCAAACAGAGTATTGGAAATCCAGGGGGTTTCAAATCCTTGAGGGTCCCGACCACGCTCCCAAACAGGCCCTTAGTAGTCAACCTTTACAGGCAGGTGAAAAAGAGATGTGGAAAAAACTCCCACTGCAGAGAATCCGGCCGTAAGGGATATCACTTGGCAGGGCTTAGGGCTTACTTGGGCCCAGATTCTAAATTCAAATTTTGCATTTGATAGGCTGAGGCCTGGCCCACCGACAGGCTCAGTTTTGGCTCCATAATTGTAGGTGCACCCATGGCAGCCTAGTGTTGATAACATAAGCCCAAGCCGCCTCAATCACCAGGCATTAGTTGGGCCCACTTAATAATCAGGCTACATTTGAAAAGTGATACATGGATCAACTGGCCTGACACACTTTTAAGGTGGGTTTGGGCCAAGCTAAATAGGTAGTCGTTCGGTCTCGGGCTAGAAATGTTACTTGGGCTTGGGTTGAACCCTACCAATCTCAACTTACCCATATAGGTTATCAATGGGTTGGTACAGACACCCACACCACATGGGCACTCGATCTCTTGATCTCAGTGATGAAACAGAGTCTCTCTACTCTCCAGCCATAGAGTTGGACCTATTAACCCACCTACTGGCTACTGAAATTTACTGTAGTTAAATGGCATTTACTAAGTTAAAAGCCATTTACCTCTCTCCTTCTGTCCTCTCTCTCCTCTCTCCACATATAATCCATCTCTCCACTAACACATATGGGCTCTACTACTGTTGGATTTTGAAAAACTCACAACAGTTAGATCGTTGTTTGTCGGATAGATTTTACTTTTGTCGTTGGATAAATTTACAACATTAGATCTGAATCTAGACACACGGGTATTGTGTAATCAAAAGCTCTGTAAGCCCCACCATGATATACTTATACATCATCCACTATCCACTCTGTCTATTAGCTTCGCCAAATCATGGTATGAAACGACCCACCCAAGGACACAATATTGTCCGCTTTGCCCAGAGGGCTCACGGCTTTGTTCTCGGGGCTGCCTCCAAAACACGTTGTTCCATTTAAAGTCCAATATTGTCCCCTTTGGGTCCACTGGTAGCTCACCCAGGCCCTCGGGACCTGCCCACATCAGCGTCCGCTTTGGCGGGGCCCATCCAATTTGGCGGACGCTGATGTAGGCGGGGCCTGAGGGCCTGGGCGAGCTACCAGTGGATCCAAAGTGGACAATATTGGACCTTAATTGGAATAACGCGTTTTGGGGGCAATTCCGAGAACAAAGCCGTGAGCCCTTTGGGCAAAACGGACAATATTGTGTCCTTGGGTGAGTCATTTCATGGTAGGTGTGAGCTCAAAACTTAGGTGGGTCACACCACAAGAAATAGTGGGGGTGGAAATGCCCATGGTTAAACTTTTATTGGGTCCACCATCATATTTATGTTTTATCTAACCCGTTTATAAAGTGATGCTCACAAGGATAAAGGAAAAACACAAATATCAACTGTATTTGAAACTACTATGTCCTCCCATAAAGTTTTAATAGTGGGCGTTCAACCCCACCTTTTCATGCAGAGTGGCCCACCCAAATTTTGGTTATGCCTAATTTTAGGCTCACATCTTACAATGAGCTGGCAAAACTAATGCAAGGAGTAGAGGAAGCAAGTGTATTGCAATGGGCTCACCAAACTCTAGGTTACATGAGTTCATATCCACACCAAAAAGATCTCTAGTAAAATGGTGGAAGTTGTTGGGGATTCGTGCTGCGGAATCACACAGATATGGATCTAGGATAGCAATCCAAGAGCACTAAACAATCACAAGAAAACACAAAGATTTAACGTGAAAAACTATTGCGGGAAAAAACCATGACACAAAGCGACAAATCTTTACTATGAAAATAGAAATTACTAAGAGAGATGACTTACCTGATTCGAACAACCTCGAATCTAACCATCGTTACACCCTTTGATAACCCTAGAACCCTTTTAGAAACCCTTGGAATACATTTAGGAAACTTTAACATTACCTAGAAAGACCGTAGAGACCCCTATTTATAGTTTAGGAAACTCCACTTACGCAGCTCTCTGAAACCGCTTCAAATTTACGCAGTTCGCATACCATTTGCGTAACCTTCGATTGGTCGAGCCTGGGCTTTGACTGGTCAAGCCTATCCTTCGACTGGTCGAAGACCTCAGAATTTTCAGAAACATTGTTGCTGGACTTCGAGTCAAACTTACTTCGACTAGTCAAAGGGCACCTTCGACTAGTCAAGCCAGTCCCTCGACTGGTCGAGCATATCGATGAACCAAGATTTAAGACATTTATTTTATAACAATCTCTACCATGTCTTCAATCTTTAACCATGTAGTTTTTTAACATTTTATCTTATCTCTGCATTACATCATAGCTTCTCGTGTACACTTCGTCCTCCTTTTACACCATCGCCAAGCCCAGAGAAGTTGCATAGAACTTGAATTTCTCTACAGGAACGATCTAGGTGAGCATGTCTGCCGAATCTGAATCCACATGCCCAACCACCTTTGCTCCTGTCTTCTCAAAAGTAAAACGTAGTCTTCTGTGCCATTTCACCGACCCAATATTGCTTGCCGGGGTATTTGCTCACAACACCGATAGCCCGTGAAATAACCGGTCTAATACAGACCATGACATACACTGTCAACCGCATTTGAATAAGGCTCATGAGATATATCCTGATTTTTCTCATCTATTTTGGAACATGTCCTGAGGAAAATTTGAGGAGAGACACGTAAGGAATGCTCTCTGGCTTTGTCTAGTCCATCACTTACTTGATTAATACCTACCCAAGATATTCTGCCTGAGATAACCAAAGCCTACTCCTCTTTCAGTCTCAATGTCGAGAACCATCTTTGCAGCCCCCGGATCCTTCATCTTGAATGTCCCACTTAACTGAGTTTTTAGTATGTTGATTTCAGACATGTCATGATTAGCGATCTACAAATCATCAACATACAATACCTAACTCACCATGAAGAAATCAAATTTTATACCATTGCCTAGGCGACAGATCGTACCACGACCTTCTGCAAACTCTTTTTCTCAGCCTCTTTAACTTCAAACCTCTCTGGTTGCTTCATGTAGATTTTCTCTTCCAATTTTCCGTACAGAAGTGCAAATTCCACATCCATCCTTTCAGCTCAAGATCGCATTGGCCAACTAGCGCCAATTACGGATTTAATAGACACCTGTTATACCGTCGGCACGAATATCTCTGAGAAGCCGATCCTTTCTCTCCGATCATAACCCTTCGCTACCAACCTCGCTCTGTATCTATGTTATATCCTTCAGAAGATCTACCTGCATCCAACCGCTTTCCAGCCCACTAGAAGCTCCACTAGCTCTCATGTGTCGATTTGGTACAACAAGTCCATCACATCGCCCATGGTCACCTTCCACTTCTCAGCACCAGGCTCACATAGAGCCATTTGAATAGAAGACATATCCCCTACGATATTGGAGTGGTCCATGTACCTCGCCAATATCCTGTGATTATGCTGTGTAATTCTTTTCACAGGTGACTGCTCCACCTACTCTGTATCTCTGTCTGATGGTCTCAGCCTTCATGCCATACCCACTCATGTGACCATGCCCAACATGCCACACACGTGCAGAGGTGGAATCCGCTACAGCCACTGTAGCTCCACCTTTTGAAGTGCTCCCGATCAACCTGTAAACATTATCGAGTCGTTGCGCTTTCATGATTACCCATGCCCCCTTAGATACTTTAAAGACACTATCAATACTTGTGAACATGCACCCTATAGTCTCAAGTGCACCGAGAGAAATCAGACTCTTTTTCATGTCAAGAACGTGCCTCACCCCAGTCAGGGTATGCTCTGTCCCATCAAACATCTTGACACGCACCGTACTAACAACCACAACATTACAGGCACTGTCATTGCCCATAAATACCTGTCCACCATTGCACTCCCTGTAGTCGGTGAACCAACTTCGATGAGAAGTCATGTGAAAGGATGCCCCTGTGTCTAGAATTCACTCGCCCTTACGATCATCGTATGAGCGTCTGATCGTAAACACATACAAAACATCACCATTACATTCACTCGATCCATTTGACGTGACAACATTGGCTTCCCTGTACGAAACCTCAGATTCTTCTCTCTTAAATTTAGGATTCGTATAATCCTTCTTCACATGTCTTTCCATTCCACAGTTCTAGCGTTTTACCTTTCCTTTGCCCTTGTCCTTGGATTTGGATCTTGACCTTAAAGACTCCGTATCTTGCTCAAAATTCTTGTCCCTTGTAAACAGTGCATCAGAAGATGTCTTCATGTCGTCATTAAGCTTTCTTATGGCCTTCCCTTGAAGGGCCGAGATAACGATGTCGACACTCAGGATTTTATTCATGGTGCACATTGTGTCCTTGAATGACTCATATGACGCCGGAAGAGAATTCAGCAACATACATGCTTGTTCTTCATCTTTCATCACTTTCTCCATATTCAGCAATTTGCAAACTAATTTATTAAAGTTACTAATGTAAGCTTCCAGATCTCCACCCTCTGCCATCTTGAAGTTATACCACTGCCGCTTCAAGTATAGGCGATTTTTTTAAAAAAAATTCGCATAGACATCCTCTAACTTTGACCATAACTTAGCCATAGTTTTCTCCCCATGACATTGTAGAGAACCTCATTCGTGAGACATAAATGGATCGAAGATAAGGCCTTTTTATCAAGAGTATTTCAATCATCATTAGTCATAGTAGACTTTCGCTTTTCAAGAGCACTATCTTCGCCTTACTTGATTAAGTAACTGATCATCTTGATATTCCATAACTCAAATTTATTTTTTCCTGAATACTTCTCAATATCATACTTAATGCTTACCATTATTGCTAATCCTGCAGATTTAGATCTGTGCCCCAACGATTGCTTTGATACCACTTATTGAGGATTTGTGCTGCGGAATCACATAGATATGGATCTAGGATAGCAATCCAAGAACACGAAGCAATCACAAGAGAACACAAAATTTAACGTGAAAAACCCTTACGGGAAAAAATTATGGCACACGGCGACAGATCTTTACTATGAAAATAAAAATTACAAAGAGAGAGGACTTATCCGATTCGAACAACCTCGAATCTAACCCTTGCTACACCCTTTTATAACCCTAGAACAGAATACCTTTAGAAAACCTTAGCATTACCTAGAAAGGGCCTAGATATCCATATTTATAGTTTAGGAAACTCCACTTAAACACACTTCTAGAAACTGCCTCAAATTTACGCAGTTCGCACAGAATCCGCGCACCATCTACGTAACCTTCGACTGGTCGAGCCTGCCCTTCGACTGGTCGAGCATTTCGGTAATCCAAGATTTAAGACATCTGTTTTACAACAGAAGCAATACTAAAAAAAAAGGCGGATAAGACTATCTTTTATGCTGTTAATAGCTCTTTTTGTTGACTCACCGTTAGTTAAAGTTAAACTTATTGATTTTTTATTTGTATATCAATGATATATATTTATTTGTAAAAACTTTAAAAGTAAATGGTTTTTAAAAATGTACTAAATGCTAGGCATCATATGAAAAATCCCATATTTGTAATTATATGTGCAAGGGGCGGGTTGGGTTAGTTGAGCCTGACCCATTTACAATTAAATGCATTATATTGGGCCGGGTTAGGTTGGGCTTTATGTATTTTTAAGTGGATTGGGTCAAGTTAAATGGTACTAGGCCGTTGGTCAAGTTTGGGAAAGAATTCTTGGCCTGTTTGATAAGATGGGTTGAGCTTGGGTTGACCCTCACTTGGTCCTTATCTGACCCATTGCCGGTCTTAGAGATATACGTATTCTGAACATAGCACGTATAAGGCTCCTTCGAGTTTTGAAGTTCTAATTTTACTTGTATTTTCTAAAATATTTAATATTAAGGAATACAAGCTGAAATGTTTAAACTTTATAGATAGGGGTGTCCATAAGAATTTGTATAGGGAAGTGTATACTAGTGTTGCATTTTTATTTTTATTTTAAATTCTTTGTCCTTTTGGCTGTCCATCTAGAGCAGAGCATATGTCAATAGATGGTATATGATCATTTGAGGGAGGAATAATATTCATTTGTCTATCAGATTTTATTTATGTTAATTATATCTAGGGGCTATTTTAATTGTACAATTAAAGGGATGATTAGATTCTCTCGGCTCCTAAAGTAGTCAGGTGGACCATTAGATATAAGATTAAGACATCCATCTTTGGCTCTGTGCCAAGATCTTTAAAATCATGTAGATAATGTCAAATTTTGTGGGCCCACCTATTGGCCCCTTTCACAAACTACAAACTTAATGCGAAAGGCTGTGGATCATATGCTTTCATTGCAATATGGATCTTGTTAGATTTCCAGGTTTTTTTTTTTTTTTTTTTCTAACACCGATGTGCATGCAAAATACTGATGTATGCTAGTATACGCATATGCATCAATCCAGACCATTCAATTCGTTTGCCCCATATCGGATGAAACACAATAACATACAAGAGGTGCATTGAACAGATGATCTTATTAATGGACTTTCCCACCTCAATCCAGACCATTCGATGGTCTTAATTGACAAATCTCATTCACTGCAATTTCTCCGCTCAGAAATTTCTAGGAGCCTTTCAAAATTTGAGGGTTTTACTATATACATATACCGTGATTTTATTGTGATATTTTAAAATCGAACGATATTTCGAAACCCTGCTCAACATTATGCAGTGTATTTTTTTGTTATATTATCGTGAGATGTTTAAAATCTCGTCTATCATAGTCACACTGTTACACTGTTTGTATGGTGGATCCGAAGTGGTTGACGTCTTTTTTTCTGTCTTCATCCACAAATAGAGGGGTGGATCTCATCAACATGAAGTCACCCAAGTATTGCATTTAGTTGCATTGGGAAACCTGGACTATCCAATCCATTGATCTAAACTGTTCACTAGGACCAACGCACATTTCATGCGCCATCATGTAAGCATCAGACCAATCTAACAAATATTAAACATTCGATCAATGGCCTTTAATATGGACGGTCAAGATCATTTACACAAAATAGGTCTAATCAACAATTCAGTCCATCTATTTGGTTAGGGACCATAATGGATTAGTTGTGATTCTATCCGTGGGTTGGAAAGAAGGATGGCTGCAGAAAATAAGACCAAATCAAGGATATATGTGTTCTGGACTTAATGGACGGTTCAGATCAATTGATTGACGTTTTGAACTGATGCAAGTAGGAGCACTACAATTTATAATGATCTGCGTTTTTCTGAGTCACGACCAGGTTGGATTTTTAAACTATGGTTCATTCAAACCATCTATAAATTAGTGTCACTATAAATGGAGTGATAAACGGTACAAATGAAGTGGGGTCCACAATGGCTGATGTAGGGCCAATAGCGATAAGAGGTTCCTCATATTGTTTGGCTTTGCATTTGAGTTCATGAATAGGCCATTGGGCTAAGATCAAGTGGACGTATAAAAAAGGAGTTCATGAAGGTGTTTGGACACTAATTGCCTACATGGATGCGGGAATGGAGATCCGACCCTCCATTTCTCCATATCAAGGGTGTGGATACAGACCTGAGGATTCCACACAACATAATATTCACATTTCAGATTCAATTACATGGATTTTACTATGCATTTGATCATTCAACAAGGTGGTCTTTCTAGGACCGGATCGGGTCATGGATATAAGACTCAGCCACTTGCACCGACTCGTCTGGCCTCAAGTGGAGTCACGACTCATCCCAGATGGCAGTGAATTAACCCAATGTACCCGAGTCGGGCGCAACTCATGGCGTCGAGACTAGATTGGTCTGAAAGAGTTTTGAGTCGACTCCAGTCTTAAAACCATGGCTTGGATGACAGTTGTCCAAGTTGCAACTCAAGTCAACCTCCAACTCAGTTGAGTCGCAACTCAAGTCTAGACCAGACAAGTCGGTCTGAGTCACCAGGTCTTGGGCGGCTTGTCCTGAAATTTTTGACAAGAAATCATGAGAGTTCTTATTTCAAATATGAGAAATCTCATTTCAGATGTCATGGGTGGAATAGGATTCTTAGAGCTGAACCCAAATGGTCGGGAAAAAGGCTTAAAATGATAGTGATGATTTCAATATTTACCGAGAGAACAAAAACGGTGCTGGAAAATATTTAGCCACGGCACGAATCATCATCATAATATCCTAACAAATTGATGTCAGCTACATGAATCATGTTCTGCCATTCCACCCTATCAAGGAAACAATATCCTGGGTTAAATCATAGGTCATCAGGTCTTTTCCTCCTTTAAATCATAGGTCATCAAGTCTTTTCCTACTATCACCACCCACATCCTTTTGGGCCTTCTCCCTGCCATTTTAGAGCCTTCAAATGGTGCATCATTCACCCTCTACCCAAAATGGTGCCGTGGACAGGAAAAACAAAAAAAAACAAAAAAAACAAAAAAAAAAAAAAAAAAAAAAAAAAAAAAAAAAAACCACATGACCATTTAAAGGAAGAAAATGATGGAAATGTAGTAGTCTGCTGTTGTTCTTTTTGGATTTTTACTACAAAAATCCCCAGACCTCTGATTTTTTTTATTTATTTTTTTTCTTTTTTTAAAAGGCCTTGGCTTTTACCAAAACAATCTTTTCTAAGGGTACATTGTGGGGCCCACTTGATTTGCATGTGATATCCAACCCATTGAACAGGTGCGATTAAAACTCAGGCCAATCCAATCATCAGGCAGGCCGCACATTAATTTTGAGGTTTTGTCCGGTTTTCAGCGTTTTCCATGGCGAGGCCTATGTTTTGATTGGATTGACATGATTTTTTGGGCATACGATCATCATGTGTGGGCCTCACAATGCTCAACTCCATCTCAATAGGGGTAAAAATAACCAGAAATCTTGAGGATTTTTGCACCTTTTTTCTTTTCTTTTCTTTCTGTGATCGATAATCACCAAGTGAACTTACCAGAGAAATGCATTAAGCTAATCAAGAAACCAAACATGAGTTCCACATAAAGCTGAACATAGAAAATGTGGCACCATAGACATGTTAATCTAGAGGGAATTCTTTTTTTGTTCCCATTGAAAACCCTTTGTTTAACAGAAGCATACAATATATATATATATATATATATATATATATATATCTATAAGGAGGATTTGAGCAGAAGTAAGGACAATATGATACATATTACATATTACAGTAATGTAACAAAGGATGCTAAGTTTTTAAAGATGCAGACCTGCTAACAGAGATGCACCTTGGGAAGCATCGGAGGAGAGTCTGATGTTGGGTGGGCTTATAGGTTGAGAAAAATGTCGGATCCTGTTCAAGAGATTCAGTGTACCTTTCAAGAACTGAAACAATCTCCTCAAACTGTGGCCGTTTATCTGGGTTAGTGGACCAGCACTGACTGATGAGATGGCTGAATGCCAGAGGGCAAGCGGTGGGCAAAGGTGGACGAGCATTCTGCATTAATACAACTAATATAAGATACAGCCTACAGAAGGTATCATTGGCATTTTTCAATACCCTCCCCTCGTATCCCTTAACACTGATGTAATTTCATCAGCTTAGCCAGTGGTCCATACATGGCATTTGAAGCAGTTCCATCAATGATTCCATCAGATAATTTAGGTGAATGTTTGGGCAATTTCCTCTTTTTTTGAGGCAGATGGGATGCTCCTCCTTTTCCCCCAATTGAATAATTATCCGGATGGGGAAAAAATGAAAAGGTGCCCAGCGGCCCCAGACCAAACACATTTGGAGACTGAAAACCAGATGAGAGAAAAATGAAAATTTGCCCACTCCAAACACCTTTGCATTTGGATGTCTCTTTATGGAAGCTGAACCAACGGTAATTTGGGTACCAAACTTCCCAGTATGTATTGAAACTAAGTGGAGTTGATCCAACCTTTCAACATCACATAAACTAGGAAAAAAAAGAAGAAGAAGGAAAATGGTTCATGCATCCTTTTGAAAGAAAAAAACATCTAAATGTGATTCAAATCACCTATGAAATATGTGTTGTCTGATGTCTCCTATAAATCAGTTTAGAGAAACCTGATTAGCTTGGCTCTGCTGAAATATGTCAAATCTTCGTTTCATAGATTTTTATTTTTTTTTCATGTCATTATATTAATTTCTGAGATTGTTCAATAAAGATTGACACAAATCTGGTGCTACAGGCAGATTACAATACACATCAGATGACCCATTTCTTTTTGACAGTCCAAGTTCTTTTTTTTTTTAAAGTACATCATGACAACAAACTCAACTGATTTTCTGCTCCCACTTAAAAGTTAGACAGTTCTTTAAAACTTGTAAAATCTGGTAAGGATACAGAAAAACATCTATGAAGTTACTGGTGCAAAAGTCTGCCCAAACAGAAAACCATATCACTGAACGCATTAGCTAAGCTATTGCAGTTGCATCCACCAGTCTTGGGTTTGAGTCACTTGACCAGTACTAATGCCCATTTCAGAGTTATCCTAGTTTTCATTGTGTCTTTCTAAGAGCTGAAACAGCACACTACAGAAAATATGAATGTCACCATTTGGTGAATCCTGGAGGGAGAAACATCACAGTTGAATGCACTTACAGACTTGGTACCAATGATTTGAGTAAATTTTATATCACTATGAGTTATTCTTGGCTAGGATGAATGGATGTTTCAAAGGACAAGGATATTGCTAGATTGCATGAGTTAATCTGAGAGCCTTGCAAGTGACAAAAAGAGCTCCACTAATGAGCTCTCCGATAAAATGGCAAATTCCCTATCTTCTGAGATGTATTAACCTAAGTTCTGGTCACAATAAACAGTATTTTTTTAACAGGTGAATAGTTATTGGGATAGACACTTCAATTCATGAATACCAGCATTTCCAGTTTCTGTGCAGACTACAGTTTCCTTTTTGTTCTTATAAAATTAGGTTTAGAGAAACATTGTTCTCTAATCTTTTCTTTTACTCCAAAAACATGTTTCAAAAACTGATCATTCATCTGGGGAGCTCCAATGTGTCTGTTTTATTTGAATCGTTTGGCATACATTTCCAGGTCTAGCAACTATTATGAGAAAGAGGTTCTCCACACCTATGAAATGAAAATGACATGTGACAGTGAAAATTTTAACCTACCAGCAGCTGTTCAGGCAGATAAATTTGGACTGTCTACCGACTTTCGAGGTCATATACCACTTCTTCAGAGACTATATCAGGATAAATGAGAGCAAAGCATGGAGTCTGCTAAAGAGGTTATGGTGTCACAATCGAGTTAAATACCATACATGTTGAATCTTGTGAGCTTTGATTCTTCTCCAATTAGAACACAGTAAATGATCCACACATGCATATATACACTCATTGATTGGCAAAGCTTGTCACTTAGGATTGTCCCAATATTTTATGTTTCAAAGAAAACTGAATGTGCAATTTTAATTCAGAAGGCACCTTTACATTCTAGGTAATATATTTATATATGCGTATGGGGAATGGCAGAAGGAATTCACATGGAACAGGAGTACCAATGCAAGCATACCTTCTGGGAGACTGCAAAAGCAGCCTGTTCTGGAGTCATGTCATGGAATGGTATCAATGCTGTTAAGAGCTCCCAAAGGACTATGCCAAAACTGTATACATCAACTTTCCTAGTATGATGTTTTTCTTTGATCATTTCTGGTGCCATCCATCGGTAAGTGCCCGTGATTCCTTCTCTACTGCCACACTGAGATTCTAAGCATGAGATTCCAAAATCCGCTACTTTCACACACATATCTTCCCCAAGAAGTAGATTTTCTGATTTGAGGTCCCTATGAAGAATTCCCTGAGAATGAAGATAATGCATCCCACGTGCAATATCAAGCGCCAATTTCAAAACCAGATCTAGCGGAAGAGAATGAGGCTCCTGTCTGTGGAGATACTGTCTCAGAGAACCCCCTGCCAAATACTCGGTGATGATGCAGAACACTGGGGGCTTCTTGCATGCTGCAACAAACTATCGTTGGAAACAGAATGCGAGTATTTCAGTCAAAGAACAAAACTGCATGGTAGTAGAGCTCATTAAACAAATTGCTACAGAAAATTTAAAAACTGAACTGAATTGTTGTCATAAATAACAGAATTTGATGCATTTACAGTGAATTAACTTAGTTTTACCAAGTCTTCCCATGCATATTTGCTCCCTTTGCTAATGTACACAGTACACTGCATACTAGTGCAGAAAGATGGCAAAATAAACAGTGTAAAGACAATTTACCACACAACCCATAAGTGTTCTATCTAGTTTCAAGTGCAGAAAATTCTGAAAATTGCTCACATTGACCATCACCCTTCCATCCTCAGAAGCAGATGATCATGCATTGTACATGAATCTTCCTTTTCAGTTCATGAAGTGCCTGAAACTTCTTGCTCTGTTAAGCAACCATAGGTACCCAAATCCTTGCAAATTCATCGCTGCTTCCTATGATCAATGAAACTCCCTAATGGGCCTAGACTTATTTACTAATACCAACACTCCAATGCAAGATGTATACCATGGAAATGGTAGATGGGAGTCATCAAACCAGTAGCGTTCACATTTCAAAATGCTCAGTTAAATACTATTGGGTCATTTATTAAGGAAAAACTCAACGCTGATGTGAATATTTGAGCAGTGGAGATGGGGAATGGTGGTCGAGGTATATACAACAAATGTCCAACAAGTTATAGACGAGAAGAATACTTCAATAGCTCACTATATACAGCAGATAGTAAAGACAAGCCATCTAAAAGATGGCCAAATGGATAAAAGACAGCTATGGAAGGCAGCCCTCAAACCATTGCATCCTAGAGGAAGAGGTATATACAAATTCCCTTTATCTTTCTTCGAAATGGTTTGGTATGACAAGTTGTATCAAGGTGTTGTTGATTATAAAATGGTAAGATAGACAGTGTTAATCATCTTTTCTAGCTAAAGTGATCTTGCAAGAAAGATATGGTCATTCTTCATCTATCATCTTGACTTTCCTTTTTGATCATTTTGATTCCATTGGCCAGCGGGGTGGTCAATGGTTCGACAAAGCCTCATATAAAAATCTATTTTCATGGATTATTGGTTTCCTTCCAGTGTTCATTGTCTGGGAAATTTGGAAGGAAAGAAATTCCAGAATGTTTGAAGGTAAAATTCATCATTCAAGTCTGATTATTAAGAAAATTGTTGCATGGATTCAGTTATTAGGCACAAAAGATCGATTCTAGGAAAGCTGTTCATTTTGTTCAAATACTCTCTTAGAAATCTAAATGTTGATATAAGTTCTATAAAGCCTCTAATACAGTGGCATTTTCACACCGGGCTCGAGTGGGGTGGCCTGTGGGATGCAGAGGCACACTCGGGGTGGGCGGCCCGTGTGAGGCGGAACCCATGTGATGTGGAGCACACGAGGGGGGTTCGGCCGAGGACCTAACCCATGGGAAGTGAGGCCTGGGCTATGAGATAAAGGGATTGATTCGCCATGCTCTATCAGTTCGAGCTTTTAGAGCAAGTGGTTGGTTGTCCTACATCAAAGTGGTATCAGAGCGGCAAGACTCCTCACCGGGGGTGATTAATGCAGGGGCATTTTCACACTGGGGTGGCTCGTAACCCATGTGATATGGGGCCCATGAGGGGGGGTTTGGCCAAAGACCTAACCCATGGGAAGTGGGGCCTGGGCTATGAAATAAGGGGATTGATTCGCCATACTCTTTCAATTCGAGCTTTTAGAGCAAGTGGTTAGTTGTCCTACATCAGCCTCCTCCAAATCTTATTCTAACGAAATGGATTAACTGCTCTTGGGAGGTTTTACACTGAATGTAGACAGACCATCTAGAGGTAATCCTGGTAATTTATGCATCTGAAGTTGAAGCATTGTTTGACAGTCCCTGCCCCACTGGATTTTAGTGGAAAGTGATTCGGTTTTTGTGGTAAGCTTATTCTCACCTCATCCTATCATACCACCTTCATCCATCTGGTACTTTTGGACAGATATTCAAGGCCTTTTGGGAGAGCTGTGGTACAGTATCTCATACTATTGTGAAGCGATCAAGCTGCAGATAGTTTGGAGAAACATGGATGTGATATTCATTGCAATGCTTTCTTCCAATTGTCAATGTTTCTTCCTTCAGCGGCAAAAGTTGCTCTATTCAGCTGGGATAAGGGGAAGTCCCCTCCAGCTGCGATTGCAATTCTTTTATTCTTTTCATATTAACAATTTGGTGGTTCCGTCCAAAAAAAGAAAAGAAAAAAGTTAAGAATGATAGAATTCTCAGGCTGAGTATTGAAACAGAATGTAAAGATGTGGAATGTATCAAACAAAGAGCTAACATGGACACACTAACTGATGCGACTTGGGAGGTAGTAACAACCCGCAGAAGCCCATAATAACAAAAATGCCATTCAATTGGCACCAGTGCAGAGTATCTTTAAAGAAGAAAAGGCAACAACGTTTATCGTCACCTCATCCCAGATAAACAAGACAGGAGCCATGTGAGCCCATATGGGCCTACTTGTGATCAATAAAAACCTATGGATGGGTGAAATTCACCTTAGATAGCCTATGGCCCAAAAATAACCATGATTGGGATAATCACAGGCAAACAATTAAGGGCATGAAAATGTACAGTACAAGAAAAGATGGGCTTACTGTTCATGTTGTAGGCCATTACTTGAAGGTCTGTAATTATTGGATCTAGTTTATATTGGGACCATATGCAATCCACAGTGGAACCCTCCTATCTAACGGTCTTCATTAGTGTAGGCCCACTTGGGACCCACATATAAATTCACGGTCTAATAAGGTACAAAGAATTCCTACTGGATCGCATCTCAACAAGACAGGCTCATTTAAACACCATATAAAAGGAAGGATCACAGATAACTAAATATTAACTAGGCTTTATAAAAATGAATATTTTAATCTTTGGAGGGTGATCTGGGATTGCTTGACAATGTTTCAACTTGAGACATCTAAGGGCCTTATTACCAATCCTTCCATTTTGCTTGCATTATCCCTTGAGAAAATGCCAAGATGGTTAACTTTCCACACAAAATCCCCAACCAGGAAAACAAATTCCAGACTTCTCCAAGCCTATAATACATTTCCAACACAGTCTGAAAAGAAAAATGCTTCATTTTGCTTGCCACATTCAAAAATAAATCCTAGATAAAATCTTGAAAGCACGTAAATAAAAGGAAAAAAGAAACAGATCTTACAGTTATTATATTTGGATGCTTTAGGTGAAACAGTAGAGCAACTTCCGAAGTGAACTGCCTCTCCAAGAAAACCGCCAAGACTGCGTCCTCCTCAGGCTGACTTATCAGCTTGATCGCTACATCCCTCTGTTTGTATATCCCGTGATAAATCCGACTGTGGCGCCCCGATGCAAACTTCCTCCCTATGAACAGCTGAGACATATCAGCACTCCATTCTTCCTCTCCCTCTCCTTTGATCGATCCACCCGGAGACACCAGGTATTTTGACCATGAGACTGCTCGATTATATTCTCCAAGTGAAAGCCTTCGTTTATTTTCTCCAAGTGAAAGCCTCCGTTCCAATCGACCACGGATAGGAGTATGCTTAAAGCAATAGAATGGCTTCATCGACCTGACCACTACTCAGTAAAAGCATCAAATTCGTGTAGAAGGAAGATTCCGAAAACCCCGAATTCTGTTCCGATCTTCCAAATCCTTTTATTCTAAATAGAATCTAACCCAAAGTACAAGTAAATAGTCTTGTAATCTTCCCCATTTCACCTACATTTTGTGTAATTGTGAAAATTCACCTTCCTCAGATCCCGATCTGCCCTTCCTACCACCATATATCTGTCATCCACTAAAAGATTTGAACAAAATAGTGAAATCAAACCAGAGAAACAAGGGGGGGAAATGCTTTCTGTTCAAAAATTAAAAGAACCTTCATTCAAGAAACTGTCGCTCAGTTTCTAAATTTCCATTCCACCTCAAATGCTTCTGCTGGAAACACAGGCATCAAAGAAAAGGAGAAAATCTGCAATTTTTTTGCATATTTCTTAAAATTCATCTTCCTCAGATCCCGATCCACCGGTCCAAACACCATGAATCCTGATATTTTCCTCTTCACACAACTTTCATTCGAGTAAAGTTCACTTGATTTTGACAGAATGCACCACCATAAACACCAGATGTCAGCATTATACCCCAAATCCTTCTGCTAGAAATCATAGACACAACGAAAATGGAAGAAAATCATGGCTTTCAAGATATTCTCAAATTCGCCACTCACAGGTACTGATCCGCCGCTCCTAAAACTGATTTACCTCCATCCGCTCCAAGATCTGATAATTCAAGCAAGAAAACAGCCTTCTCACTTCCAAAATACCAACCGATTAACCGATGCTTGCTCAATCCCTACAGAAATTCCCACCATTCCTCACCAAATGAAAAACAAAACATCATATTTCTCCTTCTACATCAAATTCTTCGTATATCAAGCACAAATCTCACGAGAAACGAAGAGAATCATTAACTCTCTGCCGTTTCAGGCAGAAATGTCTCGAAAGAGAGCTCCTTTTCTGAAGCTGGAGCTCCATTTATCTATGTTGCCAGAGAGAGAGAGAGAGAGAGAGGGGGGTAAGGGAATTTATAGCCACAACGGAAAAAGAGGAGAGCACGTGCAATGCACGTGTATGCGAATACGTGGTGCTCGAGAGAAGCTCGAAACCTCTGTTCGTTTTCCTCCAGAGATTTCTCAAAGAAGTTTCAGAGCTTCTTAGGGTTAGGATATTTATAGCTGAGAGAGAGAGAGGAGAGAGAGAGACGGTGAGTAGAGAAGGCATTTGGTGCTGAAGCCTTCTCAGCCTACTCGCACGATTAGGACTAGAATCCTATAGACTCACAAGCGCAGAACGTCACACGTGTATAACATCCAGTCCCTTAAGGAGGGAAAGCCTAACACGCTGTAATCTATCCATTCTCTTATTAGCTGCCCTGAACTTGTATGAAAGGCAGACATTGCAGAAACAAATCGAGGGGTCCATATCAATGTAAAAACTATGGGCCTTTCGGAATTCTGATCGATTTACCATTCTTATTATCGGCCCAAGGTTGTCCAAATGATGAGTTCCGTGCGGTTCACGGAGCTGATGCAGCACGCATTCTCATGTGACACGTGTCCAGCGAGTAGGATTCTTTCATACTCGCACAGTAGCCATGGCAATTCCATTGGTGGCAGTTGGCGGCTTCTCGTCCCTAAACGTGAAAGGAACAACGTCTCAGGGAACAAACTGGGTCCTGATGTAGACTGCTACACACTCCAAATAGATTGCTCACCGTATTCCTTAAATTTGCGAAAACGCCATTGCCTTTTGATTTTTGAAGAGACGAAAATATCCCCGTACTTTTTCCGTACGTAATGTCCACACCTGCTGAGGGGGACGCGGGCTAGCTAGTGACGCTGCCTTAATGGTTGGTGCTTTTTGGGCCCCACCATGATGTATGTGCTTCATCCACTCCGTCCATCCATTTTTTCATATAATTTTATGTTATGATGCCAAAAATTAGATATATTAAAATCTCAAGTGGACCACATCACAGGAAACAGGATTGATTGAGCACAACGTAACATGTTTGATATTTAACGTTCCTTCCGTCTATCTGGTTCTATACTCCATTATATGCCATGGGGAAAGAAATCATCCACAGCCACTTGTCAGGTAGACCAAACCACAAGGAACAATAGGTATGGATTGCCAACTATACGTTCGCATGTGGGGCAACTAGGGTGTGTATGAACGTGTTGGATGTCATACAAACAACTCAGTGGCCATAGGAAGGTTTCTATGGTGGGAGTCCTTATCCCCACCGTTTCCCACTTGAATTTTGGATCGGTCTGATTTTTGGTATCTTGTCCTAATGCTTCAACCGATGAACAGAGACATCAAACGAGACATCATGCAGATATCATAGTGACCTACAGAGCTCAGGTGTTGCATGCTCTTCCTGTACTATGCCGCCATTGCATGACACCATTGCATGACATCAGTACCATGCAAAAGGTAGACCCATCGAAAAGATAACAAAGCCACGTCAAAGAGATAACAAAGCCAAGAAGTCAGGTCATTCCGTTCATCAGCTGGACCACACTGACAACCCATGATTTGACTCAACATCGAGGTATGTCCCATCAAATCAATGGATCAACCCGATTAATTATTAGAGAAATTATCTTTGTGATGGGCCCATCGTTTATATGGCATGGATTTCCTAAACAAATGCCATACTGGTGGGACGGACTGTGTGTATAAGTGGCAAAACTCAGTGGGTCTTATTATGATTTATGTGTTTTATCTGCACCATCTTTTTAAATATTTTAAGACCATGGGTGCAAAGATAAGTGTCCATTTTTCTAAATATTTTAAGACCATGGGTGCAAAGCTAAGCATATCCAAAGCAGGAACCAAGAAATAGTGGGGATTGAAAACTTCTTGGGAGCCATAAAAGTTTAAATCAAGCTAATATTTTTTATTTCTCTTCTATCATGATAGGGGCTATTTGATTTTTTAAAGTAAGTGTAAATACTCTATCAATAGGTAATTACTCTTTCACCACCTGTGTGAAATTCCACGGAAATTTCAGTCTTAGAAACCTGTTTAAAAGGGTTAGTTTAAATTTATCGACCCCACTTGATGTATATGATATATCTGTTCCGTCCATTCATTTTACCACAACATTTTGAGGCATGAGCCAAAAAAATAAAGCAAATCCAACATTCAAGTGGCCGACACCAAAGTAAACAGTGGAGCCAAGAAGTTTTTAATGGTGAGTATTTAATTCCCTTTTTCCTATGGTGCAGTCCACTTGAACCTTGAATCTGCCTCATTTTTTTACTCATTACCTAAATTCAATTGGCATAACGGAGAGACGGTGTGAATAATTCACATATATCACACTGGCCCCACATATATATTAAAACAAGTAGGAGTCAAATCAACCTCATGTAATGATGAGGTAATTAACATATGAAGTAAGGAAGTAAGGATTACACATTTGCAGTGCATTGATGATTGCTTTGGAAAATCAAACATAGCCACACTACTTGTTATGGTGTGGGCCACTTAAGATTTAAATGTACCTTATTTTTTAACTCATGCCCTGAAATAACCTAGCAAAATGAACAAATGATGTGAATAAAACACATACACCATGGTGACAAAATGGGGCCAAAGAGTTTTGCTATGTATACACAATACCAAGCAGCACATTGAACCGTGGGGCTCACCCTAATGTATGTATCTTATCCACACAGTCAATTCATTTTTCCATCTCATTTTAGGGCAGAAGCGCAAATTTAAAGCATATACAAACCTCGAGTGGTACATAATACAGGCAACAATGGGGATAATTATGTCCACTCGTGAAACCTTCTTAGGACCCATAGTGATGTTTATTTATTATCCAACCCATCCATAAGGTCACATAGGCATTGGTGAAAGGGAGAAACATATTAGCTTGATCCAAAATTTCCATGGCCCCAAACAATTTTTATAAGGTTACATAAGCAAGGATGAAGGGAAAAATAAATAAATATTAGCTTGATCCAGAACTTTCTGTGACCCTAACAAATTTCCAACAGTAGGTATTTAATTTCATAAGGTTACACAGATATGGATGAAAGGAAAAAAACAAATATTATCTTGAACCAAAACTTTTGTGGCCCTCGATAAATTTTCAATTCAATTTCTATTGTTTCCTGTGGTGCGGTCCACTTGAGCTTTTTATATACTTAAAATTTGGACTTCTGCATTAAAATGATCTGGAAAATGAATGGAAGGTATGGATAAGACACATACATCATGGTGGGCCCCACAGTGTTTACTCAGCAGGCTAAGTAGGCAATTCGCATCTGTGACAATTAGGATGATGTGGCTTGTGCTCGTCAGTTCCGGCCCCATTACGAATTCTATAACGTGTGATTTAACCAGTTACCGGTAACAGGAAACCTACTGTTGGGATATGGAGTTTGAAAAACTATTTAAATAAAATAAATTTAAATTGAGAAAAAGAGAAAACTTATCGGTTTATATAAGTCGAGGCGTGACGTGAGTCACTTGGCTTGAAATCGAATTTGCTCCCCTTGGACAGCGTCCTAAGTGCAACAGGTTTCCAGAACAATCGACCTCCAGGATACAACGACTATGACCCGGTCCCAGCGGTGCATTCACTGTACACGGTCTCGAACCACTTGTAGTCTTAACCCGAACTAGAAAACACTTAAACCATACTTTTAATATAAAATAAACTTTTTCTTACTTTTTTAAAACAGATAAGAGAAAGTTTATTTATAGACTTTATAAAGACACCCTTACACAAAGGGTTGTGACTATTGGGTTTAAACCGAAGTGGTGCGACCCTTAGGCTTCAAAAGACACAACCTTTTAAAACAAAAATTGAAAGGATATAACCTTTCAATGAAAAGACACATCCGTAAGGCACATGCGCGCCTATGGCCACAGCCATGGTCCGTCCCAATGGATATTTTGAAACACTAAATTATTTTAAAATAATTTAAAATACAACAATCCCCCACATGTTTCAAAATTTTTGACATCTCGGGTTAAGATGGAAGAGTTGTGCAATGGTGTCGGTGTCACCATAGACTTGAACCAACATTAGAGTAAACATGACAGGTCTACAGGAATCAGGTGACACCATAGTCTTGAACCTGATTCTTTTTGATGTAGATCGCAAGTACATGCCACTCACACAACTTTTTCACTACAAGTGATTTTGTGGTTCGGTGCGTTTCGGTCATACACCATTACCTGAATTTCATGAGTGCTACAGAGAATTCGCCTAGATTCTCATAGGAAGTGACCTCCACCTCCACACCCATATATGTGAATTCTATCAAGTGTACGTAGCAATTGGGTACACCACCAAATATATGATTATGGATTCATTAAGAGTTTAAAAACTCATCCTTCTTCATTACTACTCGTACTGTACACCATAGAAGGGGCTCATTTACATCAGCGCAATCGTCTACCTCGTGTCTTGTTGTTTACCCATTGAACCTATCTAATAGGATCTCTACTCGTATAGGTTGGGTTGCCAACACTGGTAGCTCATATATTAGGATCAGCCTCATTACCTTTAATGTATCATTGACTAATCTTTTAGATAGTCACTTGGTCAGAGGATTTATGACCCGTAAGCCTTTTACCTCCACCCATCTTTGCTCCGTTAGGATTTCTTCTCATACGAGTTTGGCCATGTCTTAGTCCCATTATGGCTAATCATCCTTTCAGATCAGTTAGGAATCATCGTATTGGCAAGTTATTGCTTCACCAACTAGCTACTCATAAATGAGCCTCTGCCTAGGCTGATTCCTCCTTTTGCTCCTCAATGAAGTCTTTGGCAGTCAGTTGCAGTCTCTTTGATTATTCATATCTCAAGTCAAAACATACTGAACTCATTTCTAACCTCACAGAGTCAACAATTATGACTCCATCAAGTAACAGATATTGAGAATCACTTTTATTATGATAGTTGTTGTATCACCGGTTCTGAATACAACCAACCTTCAACTAAAATAGAGTATAACTTTCATGTAATCATATCGCAACATCATCATGTTATCATATGTTCCCTAACACATGAAAAGTTGGCTAATTTATCAATTAGTGATTATAATTCAATACAATCAATTGATATTTGACAACTGAATATGGAAAAGAAATGTCCAAGTTCATTATCAAGTATCTTGATCGACAGATTGAACAATGGGCTCCATAGGTGTATAAGTTTGGCCATTAGATACATTTGTTAATGGTAAAACAACATAGTTCATCACGTAAATTTATAGTGTCATATGAATACCAATCTCAAATGTCCAAATCTAGCCTCCAATGAGAATAAAATATAACTTAAAAATCTCATTGATCCAACAATCATCTTTGAATTCAAACTACTAATAATTTTCTTTCTGACCATTCATTTGATAACTACCAATTTGATCATTAAAACATTTAATATGTTTACTTCTAGACACCTTGTCTCAAAGATCTACATGTCAACATAAAACATGTGCATATTGATCCATAACATTCAACATATAGTTTCCTTAGTGCAAATCTTCAATTTTATATATGTCAACCCATTTATCAAATACTTATTGACTAAATTTATACTCTATAGGTTAAGTGGTTTATCTAAACGCATCCAAGTGCACCCCCACAATTTCATATTTAGCCTCGATAGATATATCTATGGCCCACCTGATAAATCTATTAAGAAAAATCTTCCGTAGGAACCATCATATGAATTGACTGAATTTAACAGGTGTTCTAGGTTGGCACATGATCGGATGAAAATAATATTTTCTCCGCCCTTCTAAGCAGGTAATATTGTCTACAAAGTATAGTAAACGATGTCAAAAGTGAATATAACTTGTCTCATAAATTAGGCATGCGTACTAGTCACCTTATCAACAACTTTATGTATAAGAGCAATAATATAAATCATTTATAGAAAAGTAGCGATAAGTGTGTCAAACAGTTAAGTGATATGTATTGACGGTCCGTCTGCTATTGGACTCAATATTCTATAATATCAATTTCTACATAATAAAATATAAGTCAGAATTAACATTGAATTAAGACACATTCACTACTAGTCCACTTGAGAAACTCAAGTCATCATTTGCTTCATGTAAGTGAAACTTCAGGGAGACAAGCATTCATATAATGTGAGTTATCAAGTACTCAATATTTAGAAAAGTAGCACACATGCAAGATCTATACTTTTCATCTATTGAGCCTACAAAATATAATATTTTAAAAATACACCAGCCTAATATCCCACATGGACCAATATAATATTTGTATGGATTTATAATTTTGGACCCTTGTAATGCATCTAAGTACATAACCCCCACAATTTGAAATCTTTATAAATGGGATCTTTTTCACATATGTACAATATCTGAGTGTCTATGTATCAAGAGTCATACATTGTTTAATGTTTCATATTATAACGGGAATAATATATTTTGTACATGTAACACATGAATACAAGACTTGAACATATCAATCATCAACCCACATATAATGGATCGAAGGTCACAAGATACATGCAATGATACAAAATGAATAATGTCCGTTGCCTATAAATATATAGTAATAAGTGGGCCCATAGTTTGATAGATTTGGCCATTGATTTGATCAAGTTCAATATAACATACTCATTTATTCATTCTGTGCACTCATTATCATAAAGGTTATTCATACCAGTGGTTGGTCCATGTTACAACTTAATTTTTAGGTTACTATAAATACAAAGAAGGACCCATTAATGAACTACTCATATTACAAATATGTGTACATTGATGCCTTAGTGTGTAACTGTGCATCTACTGCATTTCTAAATATCAACATCAATATAACTATTCATTCTATGCACATCAATCACACAAAAATCAACTCCTTAACATGCACTTAATCAAAATGACATTTTATATTTATTCTAGCACCAACAATATAATAGGCCCCATTTTTTCACGATTCATACCATGCACTCTTGTGTTACCCACCATCAGTCGCCATCAAATATCTTCCCAAAATCTCCTATCATAAAGTAGACAGTAAACCATCCACTTGCAGTATATAAGTTGGACATGTAAAATTGTCCAATGAAAGAATATTTTGGTAACACATTATACATGGTCCGACACATTAACTGAATAGTCTTGATCATCAAAATTGGGCCCTAATTAGATTATCCAAAGACATATATCATATAGAATTATAAATTGGATGTGTATGACCACAGTGATTTGTTAAAGTATTAAAATGTTGCCTAGGAGAGGAAACTCATAAGAGTATAAACCAATGAACAATTAGGATAGATGATTCTAACCGTCCACTTCATTTCCGTTGAACAAGTGATTAGAGTATCAGTTCATTATTACTTTTTTTTTTTTAACACCCTTTGAATTTGAGCCATTTCCACTTATTTATTTAATGAGATTGTCCAAGAAATCTCATTATTGAGACATTCAAGTCTTTCCATATTTGGCGATTTTGTTCCCATGTGAGGTCCATCAGATTAGTGGACTAGATCAAGGGTTATCGGAATGTCGTTTGCTCTCATACAACATGTCAAGTTCATATAGAACTGTTATAATTATAACCACCATATGCTCTTTGTTAACCCTTAAGGGTTGCACCAACTTGAAAATTATGGGAATGCACATAATTAACAACTACATTTTCCAATACCAAGAATTTTATTTCTGACATGAACGTGATGGATTTAGATCCTTCATCCGGTTGATTGTACAATGAATATTACCCATCCGCATGTGAGCAGCTAGCAGACTTATGAGATAGTGACCACACCGACCTATCAGCCCATTTTAGAAGATACTTTGGAAGATTGAATTTTTAAGTTTCTTTCACATTTTTCTTTTTAACCATGCATGGTAGTTTACAAATAAGAATTCCTAATATGATGGGAATCCCAACACAAAATCTCATTTTGAAATGCATTTTGGGTTGATCTTTATTGTACAGGGATGTTAAGATCAGTGTATATCCTACTCAGTATGGTGCAACAGTTTGATTTATTTTCATGTAAAGTTACTTTTGGTTCAAGCTATGAGAAAATAAATTACAAATTTTGAGATCTAAAAAAAATGCTCCTTAACGTCATATCATGATTTTGAGAAAATCTACTAAATGCAGGCTTTCTTATGGGTAAACAGGGCCTGACATTATCCAAGAGGTAGGCACTATAGATTTCTTGAATTTTACATGTGTGTGATAGAATGACATGTGTTTGGGGCATAAAGACCATATGTATGTCGTAGCTCTAGTACCCAAGATATCCTTAGCCCGACCTATCTGACAACTTGAGGATCATACTTTGTGCTAACGAGGGTTACAACGAACCCGGCCAATTATTCAGGAATTCAGGCCTTTTATATGTTTGATTATAGTCTAATCATTCTCATTTATAGATATCAAGATCTAAAGTACTCTAACCATTCTCATTCGGTGCATACGTTCACTTTTGTACATGTGGTCTAAAGAACTTACATAACAAGTATTTACAAGATCTTGACCCACAAATCGGGTTGGTGTGGTTTCATTTTGGGTTATTCCAACCAAATAGATGCAACCATAACTCTTAAATAGTTTTTCAAATAAATTCGATTTCAAGATTGTTGGGATATGGAGTTTGAAAAACTACTTAAATAAAATAAATTTAAATTGAGAAAAAGAGAAAACTTATTGGTTTATATAAGTCGAGGTGTGACGTGAGTCACTCGGCTTGAAATCGAATTTGCTCCCCTTGGATAGCGTCCCTGATGTAAAATGGAAGAAGAAAATGATAAACTGAAAACCAGGGGAAACAGAGTTGGACTGAAAACTCTACTACTTCATTGATAAGGAAATGACCATTATATAGGCTAAAAAACAGACGGTTACAAACACAAAAATAGGCACCACTAATATCATGCTAAACAAACTCCTACAAACTAGGCAACAAATAGCAAAAAACTACTGAACTCCTAAAGACTAGGACAACCCACATCAGCACATTCCAACATGCTGCTACTGATTTATTCAACAATCCCTCTCTTAAACTGATATTCCATACATAACATCAGTTTAATAAGAAGCGTCATCCCTCAGATAAAGTCCTTTGAACTGAAAATACCAAGTAGCTCCCTGAGCTTCTGAAATGCTGGAAATTTGAGAGGCTTTGTTAGAATATCAGCAATCTGGTCTTCACTTCTGCAGTAAACCAGATTAATAACTCCATCATTCGTGAGATCCCTTAAGAAATGATACTTCACATCTATATGCTTGCTTCGACCATGTAGAATAGGATTCTTTGAGAGCTTAATTGCTGAACTGTTGTCACGGTAAATGAGAGTAGGCCCATCTTCTTTGAACTGCAGCTCTTCAAGAATCTTCTTCACCTAAATAGCTTGACAAGCACAAGCTGTTGCTGCAACAAATTCAGCTTCAGTGGTTGACAATGTGGCGATTGGCTGCTTCTTTGATGACCATGAAACAACTCCAGTTCCCAACATGAAAACATACCCAGATGTGCTTTTTCGATCATCAGAATCTCCTACATAATCACTATTTGTAAAGCCAAACAAATCTAACTTAATTTTCTCCTTTTTTGAAGAACAACCCAAACTCCTTAGTACCTTGCAAGTACCTAAGAATTCTTTTTGCTGCCAAAAGATGAATCTCTGTTGGACACTCCATGTATCTACTAATGACACTTACCGCATGCATTATATCAGGCCTTATTGCAGTCAAATACATTAAGCTCCCCACAATCTGCTTGTAAAGAGTACTGTTAACCTTCTTTCCTCCATCATCCATGTTTAACTTCAAACCAAACTCAGACGGTGTATTCACAGGATTACAATTCTTCATCTGAAACCTGTCCAAGATTTCTCCCACATACCTTTTTTGAGAAATAAGAATGCCAGTAGAGGACTGCAACATTTCTATGCCAAGAAAGTAATGCATCAAGCCAAGATCAGACATTTCAAATTCAGCCATCATGGATTTCTTAAAGCTTTCAAACATGGTTGTATTACTTCCAGTATAAATTAGATCATCTACATATAAGCAAACAATGAGCATTTTCCCTCCATCCGCAACTTTTATGAAAAGTGTATATTCATAAGGACATTTTTGAAATCCTTCCTTAAAAAAATAAGTTTCTATACGATTATACCAAGCCCGTGGGGCTTGTTTTAATCCATATAGAGCCTTCTTTAATCTATACACTTTATGCTCATTTCCAGATTTCACATAACCAGAAGGTTGATCGATAAATACCAGTTCCTTCAAATCTCCATGGAGGAACGTCGACTTCACATCCAGCTGGAAGATAGGCCATGAGTTCTGAGTGGCTAGTGCAATCACCAATCTAATTGTGTCATGCCTTGCAACTGGAGCAAAGACTTCTTTATAATCAACACTGAACTCTCGCTTATAGCCCTTGGCCACTAAGCGTGCCTTGTACTTGTCGATTTCACCATTCTCCTTCAGCTTTGTCTTGTAAACCCACTTCACACCAATTATTTTGTGCCCTTCTGGAAGATCAGATAACTCCCATATGTCATTCTTTTCGATGGCTGCAATTTCTGCATCCATAGCCTTCCGCCATTTTGATTCTTTGACAGGACTTTCAAATACTGTAGGATCACAATATGAAAATAGAGCAAAATGAGTGAGTGGGTCTTCAGATTGATTAGTTTCGGTTACCTCATAATCTGACATCCATGCTGGCCTCCTTCGAACACGATGAGAACGTGATTCAGCTGTTGCTTCTGGTGCTGTTGGAGTGACTTCAGAGGCTACAAGAGTTTCATTTTGAGGATTCTCAAATGCATCAGTTGTAGGAGCAAGGTGTTGTTGCAGCTGGTTTGCTTCATCACCATCTTCTCCATCAAAACTAGTTGGAATTGGCTCTCCAACTACAATTTTGCTCCATTCCCAGATCTAATCTTCATCAAAAACAATGTCTCGACTGATAAGTATTTTCTTAGTGTTAGGATTGTAAAGCTTATAAGTTTTTGACTGATCACTAACACCAAGAAAAATACATTTTTCTCTCTTGTCATCCAGCTTCTTCCTTTTCTGATCTGGAATATGGGCATATGCAACACACCCAAAAATTCTGGTGTCATATTTTGAACAGCAAGTGTGGGACTTCTATTCAATATATGAATGCTCCAGTTAACTGCTTCAGGCCAGAAACTCTTTGGAATACAGCTCTTTATTAGAAGACTTCGCACCATATTTAGAATAGTGCGATTCTTCCTTTCACAAACGCCATTCTGTTGGGGCGTATAAGTTGCTGTAAGCTGCCTCTTGATTCCATGAGTCTCACAGAAACTTGCAAATTCATGTGAGTTATATTCTCCACCACGATTTGTGCGAAGAATTTTTATGGGACTACCAACTTCTTTCTCAACCAGCGCTTTATAACTTTTAAAGGCTAGAAAGGCTTCAGACTTCTCTTGCAAAAAATAAACCCAATTTTTGCGACTAAAATCATCAATGAAGGTAAGTATATATCTCTTACCTTCATTAGAGCATGGAGTTATTGGCCTGCAAATATTAGAATGAACAAGCTCCAGTGCTGCCTTCGCCCTCCATGATTTCCCTTGTGGGAATTGATTATGGTGTTGTTTGCTAACAACACATTCTTCACAAACTTCAGAAAGAGCTATAATTTGAGGAAGACCAGTCACCATATTCTTCTGTTGCAAAGTTTTCAACCCGTCAAAGCTAAGATGCCCATAGCGAAAATGCCATAGCCATTCCTTCTCTCCCAATCTTGCAGAAAGACATGAGTGAGCGGTGTCATGGAGATACAATGGAAACATTCTTTTGGCTGTCATGTTGACTCGAGCTATCAAGCCCAACTTCTCATCTTCAATTCTGCAGACTCCATTTTTTATAGAGATTTCATATCCCTTTTCTTGTAGCTGACCAACACTGAGTAAATTTGTTTTCAAATCTGGAACAAAGAGAACGTTAGAAATAGTTTGAATAGAATTTCTGTTGGTTTGAATTGCTACCTTTCCCTTTCCCATAACAGAGACTGTAGAGCCATCACTGGACTTCACAACATCACGAAAAGCTTCATCCAATTCAGAGAATACAGACTTCTCTCCACTCATATGGTTGCTGCAGCCAGTGTCTAAGTACCACAAGAATTTCTTGTGGGTTTCCTCCTTCACGTGACAAGCCATCAACAGAGACACTTCTTCTTCCGTCTCAGCAAAATTGGACTGCTTTCCACCATCTCTCCTTAGATTAGTACGACACTCTGACTTGTAGTGGCCAAACTTGTGACACCTGAAGCATTCAACTCTTGATTTGTCTGCTGACTTTGACTTGGAAGGTGTTGAATGATTGTTGTTGTTGTCATGGCCTTTTCCTCTCCCTTGAAAATCAGAATATTCAGATTTCTGATTTGAGTGTCTATCATCATTGCTGCCTCTGCCTCTACCTCTTCCTCGTACTTGACCTCCTCCTTTTGATGCAGAGGCTTGTAACGCTTGCTCCTCCTTGTCTTGCTGATTCATTTTCTGCTCATGAACCAACAAAGAACACTGCAATTCATCAATGGACATACTGTCAGTGTCTTTAGATTCCTCAATCGAATAAACAACAGAGTTGAATTTTGTTGTCATTGAACGAAGAATCTTCTCAATGATAGTGACATCTGCCATTTTGTCGCCATAGATTCTCATCTTATTTGCGATTGCCATCGTCCTAGAGAAGTAATCTGACACCGATTCTCCAGACTTCATGTGTAAAGTTTCGAAATCACCTCGAAGTGCTTGAAGCTGTGCCCTCTTTGCTTTTGTTGTCCCCTCATACTTCTTCTTCATAGAGTCCCAGATCTGCTTGGAAGTTTCTTTACAAAGAATGGTTTCCAGGATGGAACGATCAATTGCCTGGAAGAGATAATTATTTGCTTTGAGATCCTTCAACTTCTGCCCTTCAAGCTCCACCTTCTGTGCATCTGTCAGCACAACACTTGTTGCTGGTTCTACTACTCCAGAAACAACAACTGTCCAATATTCTTTGGACCTCAAAAAATTCTCCATGAGCATGCTTCAATGGTCATAGTGACCATTAAAGCGTGGAATGGCTGGCTACACAAAAGTTTCAGAAGTCATTGTGGAACTCTATCCAAGCTCTGATACCACTGATGTAAAATGGAAGAAGAAAATGATAAACTGAAAACCAGGGGAAACAGAGTTGGACTGAAAACTCTACTGCTTCATTGATAAGGAAATGACCATTATATAGGCTAAAAAATAGACGGTTACAAACATAAAAATAGGCACCACTAACATCATGCTAAACAAACTCCTACAAACTAGGCAACAAACAGCAACAAACTACTGAACTCCTAAAGATTGGGACAACCCACATCAGCACATTCCAACGTGTTGCTACTGATTTATTCAACAGTCCCAAGTGCTACAGGTTTCCAGAGCAATCGACCTCCCGGATACAACGACTATGATCCGGTCCCAGCGGTACACTCACTGTACACAGGCTCGAACCACTTTGTAGTCTTAACCCGAACTAGAAAACACTTAAACCGTACTTTTAATATAAAATAAACTTTTTCTTACTTTTTTAAAACAGATGAGAGAAAGTTTATTTATAGACTTTGTGAAGACACCTTTTCACAAAGGGTTGTGACTATTGGGTTTAAACCCAAGTGGTGCGACCCTTAGGCTTCAAAAGACACAACTTTTCAAAACAAAAATTGAAAGGATATAACCTTTCAGTGAAAAGACACATCCGTAGGGCACATGCGCGCCTATGGCCACAACCATGGTCCGTCCCAACGGATATTTTGAAACATTAAATTATTTTAAAATAATTTAAAATACAACACCTACTCCCAACACACGTGCAACAGCTAGATGTGTGTGAGATCAGAGCTGGAACAAAGATTAGTCTCCGGTCATTAGGAGCCACGGCTACAAGAAGGTCCAAACTCCAAAGATGGTCACGTGTTTTTTTTTTCCCCTTATGTTACCAGCTTTTCTGCTTTGTCTGAATGTAAGCACACGTACCAACATGGCTAACATGTGTTGGATACAAGGTTTCCACCAGATGGGACCCCGTCTGACCCAAGTGTATAAACCAAATGGACGGCTAGAAATAGTTTTGACTGCAGCCCATTGAGGAATTAACATACTAAATTATGAGACAAAATATTTAAAAAGTGTGTTATTGATTTCTTAAATCTGTCAATAATAGGGTTTATCGATGTTATTAACAGACTACTCGATGCCATCGAACAAACGATGATGCCATTGACAAATGCTCAATCCCATTAGAAAAATCTAAAAAATCTATATTGATTGCTGAAACATTTTAATGTTGCTGCTCAATGTCATTGAAGTAAGTTTGATGTCATTGACAGATCCTCGATGAGTTGTCAATGCCATCGAAGATCCTATCGAAGATGTGTACAGAATTGCGTAAGTGTGCAATTTGTTTCCTATTTTGCTTGTGATAGTATATATATATAAGGTGTAATCAGAATTAGGGTACGAGAGAGGTATATTATGGCTTTTTACATCGTTCCTAAGGATTCACAAGCATAGTTAGGGCTTGTGGAAAGAGATTCGAGGCTTGTTTGAACTGATTAGCTACTATCTCTTGTAATTTCTGCTTTCATAGTGTATTACTCGTCGCTTTGTGCTGTGGTTTTTTCCTTTAAGGGTTTTTTCACATAAAATTTGAATTGTTTTTATTTGGGCTTGGTTGTGCGATTGTGTGTACTTTATTGATTCGTCTCTGAGTGTTTCCATGGTTTCCAACATTGTGCCCACCTGATGAATACCCTGATCTTACACATGTGTGACATAAGGGCACTTTATCCTTGCATGTGGATTTTAGATTCCAAAACAATGGGCTTAAAGAAGCTCTCTCGTTTGGAATGCAAGAGATTAACTAGTATGGAATTGCATTAGGTAAAATTAACACCATTGTTACAAAACGAAAATAAATCTAGAAGTACCACCATATTTTGACTTTCCAATCTCACAATTGAGGGCCATTTTTTTTTCCTTGGAAAAATATTAAGCGTCTAGATACCACCAAATAACCCCCACTAGGGGTCGATACCAAGACCTGAGTGTTGAAACGAGGTATCTTTCACTCGGTCTACCACTTGAGCTATGGATCAGGGTGTTAAATAAGTTACTTTTTAACTTATGTTAAGTAATTAAGTTGCTTTTTCCACTTAAGTTGGTTTGGTAAGCATTGTAGTAAAAGTAACTTATGTGCCAAAAGTTACTTATCTTAATAAGTAATTAATTTTAGCTTTTTAACCTGTGACGTTTCTACTTCTCACTCACTCTCCATGTCAAAGGAGGCTCTTTTTAACGGTCCATATCAAAGGAGGCCCCATATGGTGGACTCTCCACATGCACTGAAGGTGGAACTCATAGTGGACTGTCCACATAAAAGATGGGCTCCATATCATGGATGGCCCCATATTAATGTGGGCTTACATATGGATTATCCACATCAAAGGTCAGCCCATAATGATAAAAAGCCACATCCAAAGTGGGTTGGCTTGATTGATGGCCAACTTCAAAGGTGGGGCCTACTTGATAGACAATCCACATCAAAGGTGGGCTCCACATGATGAGCAATGGACATTGAAGCTAGGCCCTACAAGATGGATGGCCCATAGTAAAGTGGCCCCACATGATGGATGGTCCACATCAAAGGTTGGCGCTTAATGATGAAGGACCCACATCCAAGGTAAGCCATGCGTGATGGGCAACCCACATTGAAGGTGGGGCCCACATGATGGAAAGTCCACATCAAAAGTTCACGTGATGGGCAATTAATAATGGTGGGCCACACATGATAGATGATCCACATCAAGATAGGTCCCACATGATGGATAGTCCTTGTCAATGTAGGCCTCACATGATGAATGATACACATCAATTGTCAGCCATAATGATGAGTGGTACATATCCAAGGCAGGCCCTACATGATGAAAAACCAACACTAGAGGTGGTGCCCACATGATGGATGATCCACATCAAAGGTGGGCTCCACATGATGGGCGGTGGATATTGAAGGTGGGCCCCACATGATAGGACAATAACATTAATGGTGGATCTCACTTGATGGATGACCAACATCAAAAGTGGGACCTACAAATGAATGGTGCACATTAAAGGTCGGGCCATAATGTTGAATGGCCCACATCAAGGTGAGCCCCGTATGACGGACAATCCACATCAAAGGCGGGGCCCACACAATGATGGTCCACATCAAAGGTCGATCCCACACGATAGATGGTTGTAATGCAACTCGATTGTCACGTGTGAAGGGTGCAAACTAGATACATGCATAAATGCAGGTCTCACAGATGTAGTGGATTTTGAAATCATTTAGAAATTGGGTCGTATCTTCATATGATACTTGATGATATGCTGTTGGAAAATATGTGTTGAAAATAATAGATAAATTTTTAAAAAATAGAAAATAAAATAATAATAAAGAAAAGAAGAGACTTATTTGAAAAACAGAGAGAGAAATTATTTTTGTTGTGAATGAAAATTAATATTTAAGTACATCTATTTATATACCATAATTAGGTGCTTAAAGCACCGTTTCAGACCTAGACCCGGACCCAACTTAACTTGGTGCAGCTCAGTGCGCGCATGCACGCCCATGACTTGGCTCGGTCCGTACACGTGTGGTCAATGGAATAGGTTCGGGCTAATGGCATAGCCCCCTATTGGACCAAATTCACATGCCCCCTAAGAGGGGGCTCAAGCACCATGTAAAAGTCTATTTCTTATACACTTGAGTTTTCCTTTGGTTATTTCCGATGTGGGACAAGAGATACACAAAAAGACAAAATACTTTTTTCAAAACAAAAAAAAAAATAACGGGAGAATTTTGAATTTTGAAATATATTTACTATTTTAATTTTTCTTTAAAATACAACAATCCCCCGCATGTTTCAAATTCAAAACACTTCGATATGAGATAGAATGGTTGTATAATAATGTCGATGTTTATCGGACTTTAATCGACATTTAGAGTAAACAAGACAAATTTACAGGAATCAGGTGACTATCGGTTTTTAACCTGATTCTTGAAGCGTAAACAACTATACATGCTACTCACACAACTTTTTCGCTATATCTGGTTCTGCGATTTCGTGTTTTTTAACCATGTACATTTACCTGAATTTTCATCAGGATTCTAGAGAAATTGCCTACATATTCTCATAGGAAGCGGCCACACTTATATGAGTGAATTCCATCAAGTGTACACATTAACTGAATACACTATCACATATGGTTATGGATTCATTGAGAGTTCAAAAATTCATCCTCCCTCACGTTGTTCCTTGCATTGCATACACTATAAGAAGGGGGCAAGTCCTTTATTGTGATTCCTAGTCTCCTAACGTCTTGTTGTTTACCTATTGAACATATCGCATGCATGAGATCTTTACTTATGTAGGTTGAGTTGTTAAGGTATTCAGAATATAGTGTTTACGGTTATTAACATCTTTAATTTATTTATTTTTTCGTTTGCTCGATTAACTATAAACGAATATGAAAGGATGTTAAAAAAAAAAAAAAAAAAAAAAAAAAAACCTTTAATGTTTTCAACACAAAACTGATTGTCTATTTTCATCTTTTGAAATTATATCCAACAAATGGTTTGATTTTGGATAGTTCAGTCATAGGGTTAATTGTGATGATAGCCATTATTACAGTTTTAGATAGTAGAGTTTTGGTTGCAATATTGTTTTCAACTAGTTCGAAAAATAGTCGAACACTGGTTATAGAAAGAATTGAAAGAAGAAGAAAATATTTTCTATTTTTGAACCGATAATGAAAGAGATATCTACTATTTCCAACAATATATTTGGTTTCAAGATTATTGGAAAATATTTGCTGAAAACAGTAGTAAAGTTTGAAAAAAGAGAAAATAAAATAATAATAATAAAAGAAAAGATTATTTATATGTGATTGAGTTGAGGCGTGACTGAGTCACTCGGCTTGAAACCAAATCCACCCTTCTTAGATCGCGTCCCGAGTGTAATAAGAATCTTGAACAGTTGGCCTTCATGATATAATGACTATGACCCGATACCAATGGTGCACTCGTTATACACGTACTCAAACCAACAAACAGAATGTAAACTGAAGTGAGTTGACTCAACAGTGAATTCGGTTGCAAAACGCCGAACTAGAGACTTATTTAAAGAACAAAGAGAGATATCATTTTTGTCGAGAATGAAAATTCGAATTTAAGTAGGTCTATTTATAGACCGTGATTAGGTGCTTAAAGCACTGTTTCAGATGGGTCAGATTTGTCGGGCACGTGCATGCACGCACGTCCACAACACGTGGACATAGACATAGACATAAACCCAGACTAGACCCAAATTTGACTCGACGCGACATGAGCGCTCGCACATCTGCAGCACGGCTTGTCACGCACATGTGGTAAATGGCATAAGTTCGGGCCAATATTATAACCCCCATTGAACCAAATTCACATGCCGGGGCTCAAGTCCCTTGCAAAAGTTCCTTCTTATATACTTGAGTTTTTGTTTGTTCATTTTGGATGTGAGGCAAAAGATACACAAAAGACAACCTCTTCCAGGGGAAAAAAAAAAAAAACAAAAAAAACAAAAAAGAGTTTTAAATTTCGAAACACATTTTCTATTTTAAAATTCCTTTAAAATACAACATATGATGCTGGATTAATCCAAGCATTCTCATTGTTTTCGAACGGTGGATGGTATATACATTCCACTGAATGCAATTCCGTCCCATCACGGCTTGTCATTGACCTGTGTTTATGATTCTCTAGAGAATATCCCCATTGGGGAACTATTTCCTGAAAAAGTATTAAATTTTGTTAGATTGATATATTATAATTTTAGAAATTTTGAAAAAATATGAAAATTTTATTTTAATTTATTGAGGTTTTTGTATTTCTCTGGGCAAAGTTTACACGGAAAAGTTAGGGAATGAAATTCATGAGAAGCATAAAAACCAACAAGAAAATATATGAATCAAACAAAAAAATTTATTAAGAAATATAGTACTCAACAAACCAAACGGGCAACAAAAAGTAGAAAAAGACAGTTATGCATGAAAAACACGCAATGCTTTTGGATAGACTCGGCGTGAATCATGCTCTTTTGCTTGCTTTGTTTTCTGGTAAGAGATCTGGACCAATCATCAGGTGGGATATACCTTAGATGTGCTATGCCCCAAAAATCACACCGACCTGACTATCAATAGGACTTTCAGTGAAAGAAACTAGACGGTTAGAAAAGAAGTTATTCATTTAAAGGGTTACGAATATTGGTTTGAATTTTGGGATATGGCCCATCCAATGTATGGTTAAGCTGATGAACGGTTCAGATCCCATGTTTCTTTTGCCTTAAATCGTGGATGCATCAAGCGAATGAAAGTAAAGTGGGTCTAGCTTTCTAAAAGTTTTCGTAGAAAGTAGAGGTTTCGTGTCCCATACTCACCTCACCTCTCAACCACGAGCTTTGCCGCTTTGGGAGCGGATTAGGTGCTGCCCTGGCTTTATCCAAGAGGCTACAGCCCTTACCGTGGGGCCCACTTTGATGCATTTCTTCTAAATCCACGCCGTCCATCTATTTTTCCATATCATTTTAATGCACGAACTCAAAAGTGAAGCAGATCCAAAACTCATCTGGACCATATCATAGGAAACAGTAGTGATTGACTATTAAAAACTTCTTGTGGACCACGAAAGTTTTGGATCAAGCTGATATTTGTTTTTTCTATTCATCCTGATCTTTGTGACCTTATCAGCAGGTTGGACCGCAAATAAACTTTACCGAAACATTATGAAAGGCCCTAGGAAGTTTTTAATAGTAGGATATTCAATCACCCCTTTTTTTTCTATATTATGGCCCACTCGATATTTGAATCTACTTTATTTTTTGGATTATATACCTTAAAACGATCTGATAGACAGCATGGATGCAGAATAAATACATCAAGGTGGGACCATGTAATGACCGCACCGTGTCCACTCCCGTGAACTTTACATGAATCATGTGGACCAAGCACGTTTGTAGTTAGAGCTGTACGTGAACCGAGTTAGCTCGGTTAACTCACTACAGTCAACTCAAGAAAGCTCAATTCAACTCAGTTAGAAACTGAGTTCGAGCCAAGCCAAGCTGATTTTTGGAGCTCGAAAAAATTTTGACCCGAGTTTGAGCTTGTCCGACTCGGATTGAACCTCAACTCGAATCAAACTCTGTTTGAATTGGCCAAGTGACTCAGTTATTTTGATATTGACGTTGCTCACAAGTGTTTGATAAAATGACTCAACGAAGTGGTATTTCGGGTGCATACAATCTCTGCAGGACCGGCTAGTGGCGAGGAAGGTATGATATGAAACAAATCACTACAAAATAAAAAATAAAAAAATTACATGATAAAACTACCCTAGTATTTTGATTTTGATGTTGCTGATCGAGTGTTTGATGAAATGCCTACAAACTACTGCCACTATTTTGTGTACTATAAAAAATTGAAGGTGCATTCCATGTGTTTGAGAAAATGTCACGGAGGCTTGAACTTGGCTCAAACTGGCCCAGGTTGTTGACCAAACCGAGTCGAGTTGGCCAGTCAGGCTCCAATACCGAGCCAAGCAGAGTTCAAGCTGGGGTCAACTACTGGCCGAGCCGAGTCAAGCTGTGCCAAGCTCGACTTGGTTCAACTCGTATACAGCTCTATTTGTAGTGCACATGAACAACTTATGAGGTGGGCAAGATGATGGGATCAAAACTCAACTGGGTTCATTCATTTGGTGGGTCAACCTTGTACTAAAACAATGGACAGTTTAGGAAAAACTCACCCAGAATTCATATTCAGTGTAGACACCGGCCCACCTGATGAGTAGATCGGAGTGGCTTTTGTGTCAGATAAGTATTATGGTGGACCCCACCACTTGCAATGATCAGTATCGTAAAAGCATATTAAGAGCATTTTGGTAGGTGATGCATGCGCGGCTAGAAGACCTCTACAAAGTAATGCTACAGGACATCAAAGTCAAGCCCTATGCACTTCCAAATGGAAGCCGATTAGGTGCGGCCCCGCCTCACCCAAGACATGTGGCCCTGATTGTAGGGTCCACCTTGATGTATATTTTGTACATCCAGGCTGTCCATCCGTCTTTCCAGCTTATCTTAACACACAATCCCAAAAGATGAAGCATATCTAAATCTCAAATAGACTATACCACAGGAAACAGTGGTGATTAAAAACTTCTTATGAGCCACAAAAGTTTTGGATCAAGGTGATATTTGTTTCCCTCCGGTCTAGGTCTATGTGACATTATCAACGGGTTGGATAGCAAATAAACATTACAGCGGGCATTTTGGTGGATCCTTTTTTAATAGTGGGTGTTCAATCACCGATCTTCTTACGGTGTGGTTCACCTGAGATTTGGATTTGTTTTATTTTTTGGTTCATGCCCTAAAATGAGTTGGAAAAACAAAGTCCATATACAAAATATATACATCAAGGTATGCCTCACGATTAGGGTCTCAAGTACTGAAAATTAAGATTATTTGATTATCTTACTATGAAATTTGTGGACAGTTATTGGATGGTGAAGATTAACAAGAAATACGATGATCATATTTCAATGAGCAATGGTTGGCAAATCAGAGGTTGAAATTGTTCAATCAATCTTATATAATTTAGTTGTCCCAAACTCATTTCTCAACTACCAACTTTACATGTACTGACCTGGCATGTTTATAGTACATCTGAACAGTGTATAAAAGGTAGGGAAGATGATCTGGCTCAAAACTCAGCTGGGTACATTCATTTAGGTAGGCCACCCTTGTACTATAACAACGGACAGTTCAGGAAAAACTCGCCAACCATACATATTCAGTGCACACATTGGCCCACCAGATGAGTAGATCGGAATAACTTTTGTCTCGGATAAGTTTCATGGTGGAGCCCACCTCATGAAATGATCAATGTCCTGCAAAGGCGTAAAGAGCATTTTAGTAGATGGCGCTTGTGTGGCTGTAGGACTTCTTGTAAGTAATGCAATAAGGTGCGGATTGGGTACAAGCCTCACTAGGACCTAGCTAGAGAGAGACGATCCTGTCGAGGGCTACCATGATGTATGTGTTTTATCCACGTTGTCCATATATACATTTTGATAGGTTATTTTAGGCCATGAGCTAAAAAATGAGGTAGATCTAAGGCTCCAGTATAGTATGACTAGTGTTCAAATTATCTCCAATATTATCGAAATATCTCCAATATTATCTTTATCTCCAGCTCAGTGATATATTGATAACACTAATAGCGTTACCGATAACGCTGGTAGTATAAAAAATTTCAGATATTAGCAATGTATCGCTAAATATTGCCAATGTATCAATATCGTTAATATAATCGCCAATAGTTTCAATTATGTAAATTCTAGGTGTCACTTGTATTACTAATGCATCAATATCACCAATGTATCGCCAATATTTTCAACAATGTAAATTCTAGGTAATGCTTGTATAATAACTATATCGATGATATTTTAATAATATCGCCAACGTATTGATATCATCAAAATTTTGTTTATTAGAAAATTTTTTATTTCAATTTTTTTCATGGGCACATGGTTATATGTAGTTTTCAATTTATTGTTGATAATATTGATAATCTCTCGATCTCATCGATATCGCAATATGCACGATATTGAGACCACAATATTTCTTTTCATTTCCAATTGTTGTTGATTTCTTGGCGAAATATGATGTATTGTTAATATTTTGCAATATCGATGGATATTTGGATAGAATGTTGGATGGTTAAATAGGCGGGATGGGATGGTTGGACTGATTTCTTATAACGACACATGCTTTTAAGGTTCCATTAAATGGAAACTTGTTATGTATGTATTCTTTTTGCAATTTTTTTTTTTTTCTAAATATGCAAATATGTACATTTTAACATCTCTTGAAGTTTCGCTGAAAATTCCATCATTTTTCCTATTTTCTCCACATTTCCAGTTATCAACGATATTATTTACGATATCGATATTGTTTTCATATCCTTGGCCAGCGAAACTTATAGCGATACCGGTACTTCGAACACTGAGCACGACACAGGAAGCCGTGGTGACAATGACATCCCCTATCGAAACCTTTCTAGGACTCACAGTGATGTTTATTTGCCATCCAACCTGTACATAAGGTCATGCGAACATGGATAAAGGGAAAACAAAAACATTAGCTTGATCCAAAACTTATGTGGTCCTCAAGACATTTTCAACAGTAGCATTCAATTCTCACTACTTTGATAGTGTGGTACACTTGAGCTTTAGATTTGCCTCCTTTTTAGGCTCAGGCCTAAAATAATCTCTAAAAATAGATGGACGGAGTGGATAAAACATATACATCATGGTAAGCCCTACAGAGCCTCAAATACCTGTATTCATCTCAGACATCCAAGTCGAGCTGTATACTCCGGTAGAGTGTGATTGATGATAGGCAAGCAGTCTCACATGTGGCACATTAGCAATTTAAATTAAATTATTTAATTTATTATCCTGATTTTAGTAAACAATGAATCAAAGAATGGAATTATTTCTTATACTTTGATTTCTCTTGTTTTATTTAAAAAACATAAACTTTGTATTGCTGCTAGTGAACAAATGCATATTTTCAAATCTTGTAAATTTCTCTCTTATTTCTGATTTTTTGTTAGGCTTTTTTGTTTTTCTTTTTCTTTTTTTTTTTTTTTTTTTTTTTTTTTTTTTTTGTGTGTGTGTGTGTGTGTGATTATATTTTACCTGCATTTATCATGTATGGGTGTTGTGGTTTCACGTGTGAAGCTTAGTTAAATAAAATTACGCCACATGCTCTTCTTCGTGATGTTGCTCTCTTTCATGATGTTTCTGTATAAAAGGAGAGTATACGTAGAAAGTGACCATTTCATTTTTTAAAGGTATTTCTTAGTAATAAGTTCTTGTAAAGAGGAAGCGTAATAAGTCTTGTGATTTTGTTTATTTTATTTTAGTGAAAAAGAAAGTTTTACGTGTGGTAATGTGGTTGCAAAGCATATCAACAGTAGTTTGCAATTCTCACTACTTCTATAGTGTGGTACACTTGAGCTTTAGATTTGCCTCCTTTTTAGGCTCATGCCTAAAATAATCTCTAAAAATAGATGGACGGTGTGGATAAAACATATACATCATGGTAAGCCCTACAGAGCCTCAAATACCAGCATTCATCTCAGACATCCAAGTCGATCTGTATACTCTGGTAGAGTGTGATTGATGATAGGCAAGCAGTCTGAAATTGCACATGTGGCACATTAGCAATTTAAATTAAATTATTTAATTTATTATCCTGATTTTAGCAAACAATGAATCAAAGATTGGAATTGTTTCTTATACTTTGATTTCTCTTGTTTTATTTAAAAAACAATAACTTTGTATTGTTGCTAATGAACAAATGCATATTTTCAAATCTCGTAAATTTCTCTTTTATTTCTGATTTTTTGTTAGGCTTTTTTTCGTTTTTGTTTTGTTTTGTTTTTCTTTTTTTTGTGTGATTTTATTTTACCTGCATTTATCATGTATGGGTGTTGTGGTTTCACGTGTGAAGCTTAGTTAAATAAAATTATGCTACGTGCTCTTCTTTGTGATGTTGCTCGCTTTCGTGATGTTTCTGTATAAAAGGAGAGTATTAGTAGAAAGTGACCATTTCATTTTTTAAAGGTATTTCTTAGTAATAAGTTCTAGTAAAGAGGAAGCGTAATAAGTCTTGTGATTTTGTTTATTTTATTTTAGTGAAAAAGAAAGTTTTTCGTGTGGTAATGTGGTTGCAAAGCATATCAAGCAATATAAATCCGTGTCTCTAGTATCTCTTATTTTATGTTTGGCTCATTAATTTTTTTTATTTAGCTCTTTTATTTTATGATTTTATTTTGCTTACATTAATTGATCATGTGCCGGGCTTTGCAATATTATTCAACCTATCTAATTCAAGTCAATGGTTTAATAAATGCATCTGTTTGATTTCCATGTTCCATATAAATCCCTTGTAAATAAGTAATTATTATTTTTTCACCCAGTCTGAAATTGCAATAGTATTTTCACTTCAAAAGTCGGTCCAAAAGTGTCAGCTTAAATTTGTGGGCCCCACCGTAATGTATATGATATATCTGTGCAGTCCATTCATTTTACCAAAACATTTTGGGGGAGGAGCCAAAAAATGAGGGATCCAATGCTCAAGTAGCCCACACAAAAGGAAACAATGGCCTTAATACGTCCACTGAGCCCACGTTGATGTTTATTCGTGATCCAAAAGACAGGTGGGTCACACTTAGGGCACAGTGGGAATGGGGATTCCCACTATTAAAACCTTTCAGATTGTATGTGGGGTTCACAGTAACTTACATATGCAATCCCAGCCATTCATAACATGCACTGCACCGGATGAATGGGAGAAGCAAAAATCAGGCCATTCCAAAACTCAAGTGGTCTACACCACGTGTTTTCATGATTTTACACGGTGTGGCCCATTTGGGTTTTGAATCAGCCTGATTTTTTGTTCTGCTCAAGAAAATGAGGGTTAAAATATGATGTACGGAGTGGATTTGGTCCTACCATATGATGGGTCCCAAACACGTAGTTATAGAATAAGCTTATTCTACGTCGCTTGCAGCGGCGGCTACCTTTAATCAGGGTCATTTCCGTAATTTCGTAAGCCAAAGGACGAGCGTCGGTGCTTAGGAATGACGAGTGGCAGTTTCGTTATTTTGGGAGGAAAAGGGGCATTTTCAGGTTTCCTCCGGAACAGAACGTAGGACGGATGGTACTGAAGGAATGGCGTGTGGGGCCCACGAGAACATGAGGTCTCCGTGAGCATGTCGGACAGCCGTATGGTCGTTCCGTATACGGTCTCTTACTATAAGTGAAAGGATCTTTAATGATTTTAAAAAAAAAAAGAAAAAAAAAAAAGAAAGAAGAATCATACATTATCAGAATCGCTCTCTGGTACATCGCGATGAACCATTCTTTGTTCTTCTCCACTGGCCACTGTACACGTGGCCATATTTCGGAAAATCTGGACCGTCTGTACGGATCCCCCTAAGCAAGGCCACCAATGTGTAACGTGAAATGGATAATCATAACCTTTTGTACCACGATTTTGTATTTTCAGGGTCCATGGTGGTAGTAGATCCAGTCACAATTAAAGGTTGGCCCATCAGAAGGGGAGTGTTGGGCCCACCAGGTGCAAAGCCACAGGATGGAGGATCATAGCCTTCTGATCAACCGCGATTCTCCTCATTTGTATTTCCGATGTCCATTTAGAAGGTCGCAACTCGGATGGATCGGACTGCCCATTTTCACGGTTTTGGTTAAGTGGGCTATTCAGGGTGGGCCCACCATATGGGTGGTAAGGAATCACCAACCACGAGTACACCAACAGCTATTAGCGGCAACGATGATCGGTTCATCGCGATGAACCAGAGTCAACAAGGTATTATTTACATTTGACTCCCAGAGACTAAATCATGTAAATTCATATATCGTAGGAAGGATGATACGGTACTTTCGGTAGGACTGGAATACGGTAAAGCCATCTCCTGGTAGTACACTTGACCGGTTACGTGTCAATCAGGACCGTCCACCTACTGGGCTCCAACTATTGATGTGAAATGTTTACCAAAAAAACATGGATTGGATCATCCTAGACATTCGGTCATTGACATTCAAAGCAACGGTGAGTAATAAAGCGATGGATAGGATTGTCTGTTACGTTTATCTGCTGAAACATGAGCCATCGAAGATGGGACCCACTAGATGGGCCAGTACCGGTTGGTACATGAGCTTCCCATGTGTGCTGTGGTGAGATTGGTCTACCAATATTCCGGTTATACCGGCTGTACCGGACCATGTTCCATGTGGTGGGCCCGTTGATGATGATATGTTGAAGGTGGTTGGTTCCAGAAAAATAGAGTTTGATGGGGAATATTTGTCATTTAGCCCAGGACCAGAACGTGGGTGATGTAGGGTCACATGCACGCACCATGGTTTGTGACTCGACTCGACTAGATCCTAACTCGGTCCGACTCGTCGGCAACTGGGGGCGTGGTTTGGGTGGATCCCAAACTGTGGGGCCCACTGTGATGTGTGTGCCTTACATCGACACTGTCCATCCACTTTTAAAGCTCATTCTAGGGTATGATCTAAAAAATGAAGTAGATCTAAGTCTTAGGTGGACCATACCACAGGAAACAGTTGTGATTGAATCCTCACCATTAAAAACTTCATGGGGGCGACTGGAATGCCTATTTTCTATCCAATCTGTTTATAAGGTCACAAAGATCTGGATGAAGGTACCGCACAAATATCATCTTGGTCCAAAACTGTTGTGGCCTAAGAGAAGCTTTTAATGGTTGATTACCACTGTTTCCTGTATTATGGTCCACCTGAGATTTAGATCTGCTTCATTTTTGGCATCATGACCTAAAATGAGATTTCAAAACAGATGGACGGTGTGGATATAAGGAACCTACGTCACGGTGGGCCCCACGGTCAAGGATCCCACCCACATAGGTGGATCCCCGAGCCCCGCAACTCGGAAGCGTTAATGCGGTGGGACCCACTGAGCTACGATCTGTTAGATGATGAGGCCATCCGCGCATGGGAGGATTGAAGAGCAGGCTCTGAACATAGGGGGTGGTACGGAATAGACGTGCAACGCATTTGATTGAACTCTACTCGGTCCATCATGTGAGTAACATCTACTCCGTCCATCATGTGAGCCGCCTTATGTTACGAATACAACGTAATCAAAAGCTCGAGAACAGAGATGCCTACCACCAAAGCCTTTCCAGGGCCCACCGTGATATTTATATGCCATCCGCACCGTTCATAATGTGAGTCCCAACAGAATATTGAATGCAAACAGCCAAACATGATACTGATTCAAAACTTTAGTGGACCCCAAGAAGTTTAATTGGGGAGCAAATTAGGTGCGGCCCTGGCTGTGGGGCCTACCTTGATGTATGTGTAGTATATCCACACCATTCATTCATTTTTTCATATCATTTTAGGGCAATGAGAGAAAAAATGTGGCATATACAAATTTTAAGTGGACCACATTATAGGAAACAGTGGTCATTAAACTCTCACCATTAAAAACTTCTTATGGCCCACCGTAATGTTTATTTGTCATCTTGCCTTTTGATAAGTTCACTAGGACATGGATGAAGGGAAAGACAAATAATAGCTTGATCCAAAACTTTTGTAGCCCACCGCCAGTTTTCAGTTACCATTGTTTCCTAAAATGTGCTCTACCTGGGATTTGGATTTACTTCAATTTTCATCTCATGCCATAAATAATCTCAAAAAAGATGGTTGGCTAAGATATACTACAAATACATTAGGCTGGGCCACACCATGTTGGGTGAGGCCAAGGCCACTCCCATTTAGTTTTTAGCTCACTTGAGTTTTAATTTGCCCATGCTTTGGATGTATATTGCCTCCAGCATCCAATGAAAAAGCATCATGTGGTGTTATGCAGAGGTGGTCAAGTACGGGTCCCAGCAAGGTCTCCCGTAGGCCTAATGTATGTGTTCTATGAGCTTACGAAGTAAACTCTGTGGGGCCCACTGTGTTGTATGTGTTATCCAAGCCATTATCCATCTGCATGAGTCCAAAGCTGAAGTGGAGCACAAGAGGGTAAACCATGGGATAACAATGTCTACCATTGAAACCTTTTGGGAGCTATAGTGATGTCTATTTGACATTCCATCTGTTCATAAGGTCAGGTAGACATGGATGAAGGGAAAACACAAATTTGGACTCGATCCAAAACTTACATGCCCCCAAGGAGTTTTCAAGATGAATCAATGCCCACATTTTCTGGATATGCCTCAGTTCTAAGTTTGCAGTAGATCACCTCTTTATCCACTGTCCGTTTGTCACGATATTGGGTGGAGCATCCTGAGTTTAGCTGGAGTCTCCTTACCCATGCCAAGCTCAGTTGAATCTCTTTTCTATAATTGGCATGGGGATTCTGGTGGAGGTATTGGAAAAAGAAAGTGGAGTATTCTCCTTCTAGGAGTGCTTTGGGCCGTCTGGATTGAGAAAAACAACCGTTGTTTTCGGAACATTAGTGTCTCAAGGCAGGTGTCTTTTCTAGAGTTCTTATGCTCTTTAGGGATCGGACCTCCTTAGGTGCCTTGTTTCTCTAAGCTTCTTTTGCCAGTCTTGGGATTGGTCTATTGTATATCATGGTCTCTTATTTTGCCTTGTTTTGTTTTCCTTTTTGTGTTGTTATTTCTTCGCTGTTTTCCTGGTTCTATTTGAATAAAATATCACTTTTCAAGAAAAGAAGAAAATTCAGGGCTACGCCCTAAAATGAGCTAATAAAATAGTTGGTATGCATGGATAAGATACATACATCATGGTGGGTTAAGACATACATCACGGTGGGCGCCTCACACAGTTTACTCCGTAGGTTATTATGTAATGAGTTTCTGACTGCACAATCTGTCCATGTTTTATTAATGCCATCCATCTAGTTTTTTAGATCATTTTAAAAATTGAGCTTAAAAAAGGGATAAATCCAAGGCGCTAGTTAGGGGTGTACATGAACCGAGCTAGCTCGGTTAGCTAGCTCGCTCGACTCGACTCGACTCAAAAAAGATCGATTCGACTTGGTTTGAAGTTGAGTTCGAGCCGAGTCGAGCTAATTTTTTTTAGCTCGAAAATGAGTTTGAGCCGAATTCGAGCTGGCCCCAGCTCGACTCGACTCGGATTGAACCCAGCTCGAATCGAACTCGAATTGAACCAGTTTGGTGACTCAGTTACTTTGATATTGATGTTGCTCACCAAGTGTTTGATGAAATGACTCAATGAAGTGTGGCGGGTGGTAAGGAAGGTACGTATATGAAACAAATAATTTTTTTCTTGATTTTTATATTGCTTAGAAGGTGTTTGATAAAATACCTGTAAAACCACTGCTACTATTTTACATACAGTGAGATTTTGAAGGTGCAGTCCATATGTTTGTGAAAATGCTGCACAGGCGAACTCGGCTCGAGCTGGCCCGAGCTGTTGACCAAACCGAGCCGAGTTGACCAGTCAGGATCAATGACCGAACTGAGCTGAGTTCGAGCTGAGGTCAGCTAGTGGCCGAGCCGAGTTGAGTTGAGGCCAGCTCTAATCAGTTCAACTCGATGTACACCCCAAGCACTAGTAGACCACATAGAGGGATAAATCACCCTCCATTAAAAACTTCTTTGAAGATCTTCCCTTCAGCCATGTCTATGTGACCTTATTAACAAGTTAGATGACAAATAAACATCATGATGGGCCTTATGAAGGTTTCACTGGCGTCATCATTATCACTACTACTATTTGCGGTGTGGTCCACTTGAGCCATCCACTACTTCTTGTAGTGTGGTCCAGTTAAGCCTTGGATTTGCCTTCTTCTTGAGCTCATACCTTAAAATGATATGGAAAGATAGATGGATAGCGTGGATAATATACATACATCACAGTGGGCCCTATGGAGCCCTTGTCCAAATGGGGTCCATACTAAGCAAGTGACATAGATTGGATAGGGAGGAATGAACAGTATCTCCAAGGGCCACCATGACATATGGGTTTTATCCACACCTTCCATCCATTTTGTCCTAACATTTTAGGGTACAAGCACAAAAAATAGGCAATTCAAGGCTCGTGGACCAGACCAATGGAAGCATTAGTGATAATGACACCCACCGTGGAAACTTTCCTAAGACCTACCATGATGGTTAATTGCCATCTGGCCTATTCACAAGGTCATATCATTTAAACTTGGATGAAGGGAAAACTTAAATATAAGTTATCCAAACCTTCTATGGGCCTCAAGAAGTTTTCAATGGTAAGTGTTCAATCCCTACCGTGTGGCCTACTTGAGCCCTGGATTCCTTCTTGGGCCTATATTTTAAAATGATATGGCAAAATGGATGAACAGTGTGTATTATAAAGCCCACACATAATGGTGGCCCCCCTGTCCGATCCTAGCTATGGACAAGTGCGGTTGTACCTAATCCACAACGTGTCGTCTCACCCAAGAGAGTTCAACCCTTACTGTGGGGCGTTCCTTGATGTATGTATTCTATATCCACTTTGGCCATCCATTTTTATAGAACATTTAGTGCATGAGCCCAAAAATGAAACAAATCCAAAACTTGAGTGGACCATACCTTAGGAAACTGGTAATTGATCATTAAAAACTTCTTATGGGCCACAGAAGTTTTGGATCAAGCTGATGTTTGTGTATTTTATTTTATTTTAAATCTAAATTTGCATGAACTTATCAATAGGTTGGATGGCGAATAAACATTATGGAAGTATTATGGTTAGCTTAGGAAGTTTTGATTTACAATGCCCCCTTCCAATGCAGTCTATGAATCTCCGACAACACACTACGGCCCCAGCTCATTATTTATAGATACGAGCTTCTTTATGGATACGAGCGTGGATGGCCAATTTGGCATGGTGAAGCATTCAATCACTACTGTTTCCTATTGTGTGGTTCACATGAGATTTGAATCTATTGCGTTTTTAAACTCATACCATAAAATCATCTAGAAATACAGATAAATGACGTGGATTTATAATACATACATCAACATGGACCACCTCATCCATGCACATAATATAGGACGGGACGCAATATGTGGTGGGAGCGGATTAGGGGAGACCGCATGATGAGACCCACAGAATTTGCTGACGATATTACACCAGCTGTCGAAGGAAATTCGCGCCCGTTGGAATGCACAAGCACAAGAAATTCACGGAACCAACGTTGTAAAAGAGTACTAAAAGAAATCACCGCAGAGCCTATCTTGATTGAAGCTCATCACATGCTGAGATCATATGACACTTAGTAGTACTGGGCCCCACACCTTATAGATGTACATGTGACAACTATCCTATCATATGACACTTGTTACTCTACGGAGAAGCCTCGCGCGAGTACAGTTTTGAATCTTACTTATGCCCACACGTGCCATGAGTATGACGTGTCGAAGATCTGGGCCATTCATCAGCGGACCAATGACGAACCATGTGTTCCCTGACAATGAAAATCTGGCTGGTCCATCCATCAGGCTGCCGCATGCACAAAATATGGTCAACCGTCTGCAATCAATGTATAAGAGCGGCCCACCTCATGATAAACGAACCGTCATGGCCTTTGGGTCAAGACAACTGCACTTTAGGCCCACTTGATGAACGACCAGCTCCTCGCATACAACTGCCATGTTGGCACGCGTGGGGCTGCAAGTAGCATTCATTTATTTATTTGCGCTAGCATTTTTTATTACACCGTAAATCAGGTGGGCAGTTTTTTGATATTTGATACGCTGGCTGCGTATGATGACGCTTGATACACCGTCACTTTGAGATGGTACACGTGGCACATATGATTCAAATCAAATCGACTAAATTGGGGGATAGACTGTCAGCAAATAGCAGTCAAAAAATAAGATTGGTTGAACAATCTTAACCTTTGATTGGTGGACACATTTTCGTTTAAATAATACCATGGGATATTTTCATTTTTAACCCTAAGATGAATACCCTCCAATTTGATAGGCATATATTCTAATTGGCACTTGGTTTATTTTCTGCTATGTGTAGTATGCACAGGCGTGTCAAAATCGATCGAAAACTCCATTCAAACCAATAGACTTCAACACTAATGGTTAAAATAAGCTAATACGTATAATATAAATCTATGTTATCGTATTTTGAGAAGATGAGTCCCGTAAGATCATTTGTAAAAATTTATAATAATCAACTAGGTTTTTTCTCCGAAAATGGATTGCTTTATATCTTTTATAAGAAGGTACTTTTAAAATATCAGTGCAATCAAATAAAAGTAAAAACTCACAATACGTCACCAAGATCAACTGTAAAAATATGTATTTAAAAGAAATGATGATATTGGATAAATGACAAATCCATCGTATGAGCATAAATTTGGGTTACGACTAGAGATTATATCTAAGAATTACTACAACTACTAGGATAAGCTGAGATAAAATATAAATTAATAAATTGGATTGGCTGGGTTATTTTTGAAATTTTTAGCATTTTTGAGATATCTTGTTCTGTTGAATTTATTTGCTATTTATAAAGTTTTATTATAGTTTGTTCTTTTATATTCTTTTTACATTACAGCAATGTTTACAATAGTTAAAAAGCATTTCTCTAAATCTTTCTTTTTATTACATTTTTTCTTATGTTGGTCATCTTCTGTCAATCAAGTTTTGCTTTTGTTGCTAATCATTCATCGGCCACACATCGGCCACATTACATTTGTCGATTATCTGATGACGTGTACTATTAATGCTTTTAGATGTTTTTTTTTTTCTTTAATATAGTAATTGAACCATTGCCACGTAATCTTACAAATCTTTTTATCTTTCTTAATATGTTTCCATCTGTCCGTTCTATTTTTGAACACCTCCCGATGCTTGTTTCACTTCTAGATGCCTCTCGATCGCTCATTTCACTCCAAAACACCTCTCGACCACTCATTTTGCTTTCGGACACCTCTCAGTCACGCCTCCTGGATGCTTCTCAATCATCTGTTTTGTTTTTGAATACTTTTCAGCCACTTCATGTTTTATCATCCTGTCAGTTATGATTCTATAAAAAATACTCTGAATATCATTGAATATATTTAACATAATATATCTTTACCTTACTATAACATGCATAATTTGCATAATTTTCAAGTAGGTTTCTTAGGAATTGTCAGAAATAGGGTACAACACTAATAAACTTAATTAAATTGGTACCCATAATCTGGATGGGATGATTTGAAGCATGGACTCGGATTTTGCAGTACCACTACAAAAGCACTCTGCCCTTACCATGATGTATGTGTTTTATCCATTGTCGATTCATTTTTCCCTTCATTTTACGTCATGGGCTAGAAAATGAAATGAGGTAGATCTAAATCTTAGGTGGAAAAAGTGGTGATTCAAAGCCCACCATTAAAAACTTTTTGGGGGCCACAAAAGTTTTGGATCAAGCTAATATTAATGTTTTACCTTCATCCAGGCCCTTTGTGACCTAATCAATAGGTTTGATAGCAAATAAATATTATGCTATGCTTAGGGAGTTTTAATGGTGGGTGTTTAACCAAGGAAGCCGATCGTGTACTGAGTAAACTCTATGGGGCCCACCATGACTTGTGTATTTTATCCACTTGGTTCATCATTTTGAACAGATAATTTCAGGGCTTGAGTCCAAAAAAGAAGCATATCCAAAGCTCAAGTGGACCACATCAGGGGAAAGAGTGTGCATTGAGCTTCTAGCGATGAAAAATTCTTAGGATGAGCCACATAAATTTAGGGTCATCCTGATATTTTTGTTTTTTTTGTGTTTTCCCTCCGTCTATATATGTGTGATCTTATAAACAGGTTGGATGACAAATAAATACCATGATTGTTGGCCCTAAGAAGGTTTCAACGGTGAAAATCATTATTCCCTTCCCATGGCGTGGACCACTTGATCATTGGATATGCTCAACCCCTAAACTGAGCCAGAAAAACGAATGGACAGCGTGGATAAATCATATACATTCACGGTGCGCCAACATAGTTTACACTATACGATAAAAGCCTGCTAAGTTAATAAGTACGCAATCCGATTTTCACCACCGTTTCTAGTGGTGTGGGCCACCTGGGATTTGGATCTGTCTCATTTTTTGGCTCATGCCATAAAATAAGTTGGAAAATGGAAGAACAGCGTGGGTAAAACACATACATCAAGGTGAAGCTAGCCAAAAGAGCTTTTCCATAACCATTGGGACCCACACAATGATAAGAATAAGACCAACTCAGATTCAAAGTTTCCAAAGCTTCCAGCTCTATCCCAAAGTCTTCGGATACCAACGCCTCAAGCCTAAGTTTATAGGAGATAGTGTTTATCATTTTATGAATATCAAATCTGTAACTGATTCTATCGTGTAAAATAGTTTACTCTATATATACCATCTCTCGTCAGCCATTCAAGGCAGAGAGTACAACACAGCATTTTATCTTTTCTTACTTGGTATCAAAGCCTACGTGACTAACGTCAATGGCATCCTCTTCTGCTTCCTCCTCAACTTTTCTCTCAAACACACCCGTTACTCCTTCTAGCATCCACAACCTGGTTACTATCAAATTGAGTAGTGAAAACTACTTGTTATAGAGAGCTCAAATCACTCTATATCTCAGAGGCCAACGTCTTTTTGGCTATGTCGATGGAAGTCGTCATCAACCCGCCCACCATATTCCCAACCCAGAGGCTGCTATGTCAACTACAGTCCCTCCTCTGCTTCCCAACCCAGAGTTTACTCACTGGTTTGATCAAGACCAGATTGTCTTGAGTATTCTCATGTCTTACTTATCGGAAAGCATCCTTGCCAAAGTGGTTGGCATTACCACGTCCTGCGAAGTATGGTCTGCACTTGAAAAAATGTATTCCTCTCACTCGCGAGCTCGCCTCTCAACAACTCGCCGTCAACTTTCCACTGTCATGAAGGGTGGTATGTCAATTTCAGATTATTTTCAGACGGTAAAGTCTCTGGCTGATACTCTTGCAGCCATCGGTCATCCACTTCCTGATGCAGAAATTGTTTCATACTTGCTTGGTGGCCTAGATTCCTCCTATGATCCCATTGTTACGTCCATTCAAACAAGGGATGATCCCATGGAGCTTGAAGATATTTTTGGCCACCTTCTCAATTTTGAGTTACGCTTGCAGCAACATACTCAAGTCGTTGAGGCTACCATCGGTTCTGCTAATGTTGCAACTTGCACGGATCAACCTCGTGGTCCACCTGGTAAGCCAACTCATTCAAGTCATGCTCCTTCCTACTCCGGTTCACGTGGTCGTGGTAGGGGCCGCGGTGGTCATCATGGCTATCCTGCTGGTAATCGCCCAACGTGCCAGATCTGTGGCAAAGTTGGTCATCTCGCCGTCAAGTGTTTCCACCGGTTTGATCAAGCCTATCAAACTATGTCAAACAACATGTTTGCCTTTTTCACTGCACTCCATGCTCCAGTTGATACCAATTAGTATCCCGACACCGGCTCCACCAATCATCTTACCAAAGATATTCAGAACTTGAATCTCCATGCCGAGCCCTATAATGGTGTGGATCAAATTCAAGTAGGAGACGGGACAAGTTGGCTATAACTCACATTGGTTCATCCAAGATTAAGTCTTCAAAATCTGCTTTTCACCTTCACAATATTTTACATGTCCAACAAATTAAAAAGAACCTTATTTCTGTGAGCCAATTTACCAAGGACAATAATGTATTTATTGAATTTCACTCATCTCATTTTTTTGTAAAGGACGAGGTCACGAAGAAGGTTCTTCTGTAAGGCACGCCTAAAGATGGACTCTATCCCTTCCCTTCTTTCATCTCGTCTTCATCATCATCTCAGTCTTTTTTATGTCAACGTGTTTCTTTGGAAGTGTGGCATCGCCGTTTGGGACATCCCACCTATCAAACAGTTAAGCATCTGGTGTCTAAATTTTCTCTTCCAGTCTCCTCAAATAAAATACCGAGTGTTTGTTCCGCATGTCAGCAAGGGAAGAGCCATCGTCTTCCCTTCCCAGTTTCTCAATCTATTTCAGATTATCCTCTCGATTTAATTTTTTCTGATGTATGGGTCCATCCCCTAGTTTATCTACCAAAGGCAATAAATATTATGTTTCCTTTGTCGATCATTTCAGTAAATTTGTTTGGCTCTATCCTCTTGCAAATAAATCTGATGTATTGACTATTTTTACTACATTTCAAAAAATGGTTGAACGTCAATTTAATCGCCAAATAAAATGTGTCCAAACAGACTGGGGTGGTGAATTTCAAACACTTAATCGGTATTTTCACAAAGTGGGAATTCAACATCGTGTTTCTTGCCCTCATACCTCTCAACAAAATGGCTCGGTTGAAAGAAAACACCGTCATGTTGTTGAAACGAGATTATCCTTACTATCCCAAAGTTCTATTCCTCATTGTTTTTGGGATGATGCTTTCCTCATGGCAGCCTATCTTATTAATCGCCTCCCAACTGCTCCTCTCGGCATCTCCCCATTTGAAAAATTATTTCACAAAGCACCCGATTTTTCTACCATGAAGATTTTCGGTTGTGCTTGCTATCCTTTTCTTCGACCATTCAACCAACACAAGTTGGATTTTAGATCCAAACAATGCGTCTTCATTGGCATAAGTAATCTCCACAAAGGTTACAAATGTCTTGATCCTGACTTTGGTAAAGTGTTTGTGTCTCGGCATGTAATTTTTGATGAGTCTCTGTTTCCATTCTCATCAACCACATCATCTTCAGTCTATGCCGAAATACCTCCTACAGCGTCGTCCACTTTCCTTCCTCTTTTCGTCTCTTCAAACGACAGATCTGCTCCTGCCGTTCGTGATACTTTATCCATCCCTGGTACGACGTCGCACTCGGCTCACACTGAAACTTCGGCGTCTCACTTATCCTCTTCCCCCGTTGCGTCAACAACCTCGTCTCCCCTGTTTTCGTCTTCCCCATCATCAGCGCCGACAAAATCTCTGGTTCCAGCTCCATTCAAAGCTGCCTTGCCGTCTGAACTGCCTCCGTCTCACCCGATGATCACCCGCTCACAGAACAATATTGTGAAGCCCAAACAATACCTTGATGGCACTACCAGGTACCCTCTGCCCACTGCTCTCCTTGCCATTTCTACCATTCCCACTGATCCCACATGCTTCTCTGAGGCCAATAAATCCCAGAATGGCGTGAGGCCATGGATGCAGAATTTTCTGCTCTCATGAAGCAAGGTACGTGGTCCTTGGTCCCTTATGCAGCTGGCATGAACTTAGTTGGTAATAAATGGGTTTACAAAACAAAAATCAACTCCGATGGTACGCCTGAACGACGGAAGGCCTGTCTAGTTGCGAAGGGCTATCACCAACAGCAAGGGCTAGATTATGATGATACTTTTAGTCCGGTCATCAAGCCTACAACCATTCGAATGGTTCTCAGTCACGCCGTGTCTCATTCTTGGTCTGTTCATTAGATAGACATCAGCAATGCTTTTCTCCATGGTTTTCTATCCGAAATTGTCCACATGCAACAACCAGCGGGTTATGTTCATCCCCAGTATCCCACTCACGTTTGTAAGTTGAACAAGGCGTTATACGGATTAAAACAAGCCCCACGGGCTTGGTTCTCACGTCTTAGTGACAAACTGATGGCTCTTGGGTTTATTAACTCTCAGTCAGACAATTCTCTTTTTGTCTATGCCTCGGACTCACTCACAATGTATGTACTGGTGTGTGTCGATGACATTTTAATCACTGGTTCAAATCCAGGTGCCATCACTAATCTCGTTGCTCAGATCAACTGTGACTTTGCAGTGAAAGACTTGGGGCCATTAAACTACTTTTTAGGAGTGGAGGTTATCTCAGTATCAGGGGGTCTTCTTCTTTCTCAGAGACAATACATTCTTAATCTCTTGAAACGTACCAACATGCTAGAGGCTAAGCCAGTGTCCTCTCCCATGTCCTCCTCACAGCAGTTATCACTCCTTGATGGCAACTCGTGTTCTGATGAAACTTTATTCCGCAGCGTGGTGGGAGCCCTTCAGTACCTATCGCTCACTCGCCCGGAGATTTCCTTTGTAGTGAACAAAGTGTGTCAATTCATGCACAAGCCTACGGACATCCACTGGACTGCTGTTAAACAGATACTGAGGTACCTTAAATTTTCCATTGATTTTGGTTTACTCCTCAAACCCAACCCCTCCACACAACTTTCAGTCTATTCTGATGCGGACTGGGCTGGCTCACCTGATGATTGTAAATCCACCTCTGGCTACCGCATCTACTATGGTCACAACCTTGTTTCGTGGAGCTCCAAAAAGCAGCCCGCCGTGGCTCGTTCAAGCACCGAGGCCGAATACCGCGCTGTTGCCCATGCTACTGCCGAGACTTTATGGTTATTATCCTTGCTTCGTGAACTTCAGATTTTTATTCCTTCTCGCCCGGTACTATGGTGTGACAACATAGGCGCAACTTACTTAGCGGCAAATCCCGTCTTTCATGCTCGTACAAAGCACGTGGAAATAGATTATTATTTTGTTCGCGAAAAAGTTCATAATAAATCATTGGAGGTTTGGTTCCTATCCAGTAAGGATCAAATTGCCGATGTCCTCACTAAACCACTGGTTTTTGGGCGTTTCTCCCATCTGCGAGACAAGCTCAATGTGCGCCCTCCCCCGTTGAACTTACAGGGGCGTGATAAGGATAAGACCAACTCAAATTCAAAGTTTCCAAAGCTTCCAGCTCTATCCCAAAGTCTTTGGATACCAACGCCTCAAGCCCAAGTTTATAGGAGATAGTGTTTATCATTTTATGAATATCATATCTGTAATTGATTCTATCGTGTAAAACAGTTTACTCTATATATACCATCTCTCGTCAGCCATTCAAGACAGAGAGCACAACACAGCATTTTATCTTTTCTTACTCACAAAACATGGGTCTTCCATCTTGGTAGTGATCAACGGTGAGAAACCGAGACATTGAGCAACGTTTTACATGATTTTAGGTAGAGAATGAAAATAGCAGACAAGGAAAGCTAGTGGCATGCCATCCTTGTCAAGTGCATGTCATGAATGCCTGCATGGCCTCATCCACACCATAAACACTCGCATTGATTGCATGCACACTTGCCTGGTGATTTCAGCACTCAAAGCATGCATCCCAACCGACACCAGCTATGCCCATGTCTCATCTTTTCATGTGCTTGTCTCCATCCCACGGGTACATCACCCATGGACGACAACTGTTCATGTCCACATTTACCAAACGTGTCTCACCCACTTTAATAAATCACACGGATTTACTGATCATATAAAAAGAAAATAGTCCACGTGTAGTGTTCCAAAAACCATACCTGTCGGATCAGACCAACCTGCCCAGACGGTTGAAACAGGCCAGGTTAACCTAATCAAAAAGGGCATCAAACAACGTGGTGAGTCCCTTTTGGTAGTAGCAGAATTTTAGTCTTATATATCAACCTAAATCAGATCTGGATTGCTTTTGCTTGATGAAGTGATGTTGTGGTTAATTAATTATTTCTACGACGTGTGTCAAATACTATGAGAAGATCATATGGCACATATGACACGTGTGGGAGTTGAAAATCTTTTGGCATATGCAGAAATATCATACAATGACGTATGTAAGACATTTAAATGATACGTGGTAGTACACATGGCACATGAGTCATATGTGTGACTTATCATATGGGCAAATGCAAGACATGAAGCACACTTAAAGTTTTATAATGGTACATTTGCTTGGTATTTTGTAGTGTGTGTATATATATATATCTATATTCTGATATGTATCATAATAAATTAATAAAGATAAGTAAGTTTTATTTATTTATTTATTCATAAAAATAAATGATATGCAATACTTACGAGATGGTCTAGTCATTTTTACACGTAAATAAGTGGCAGATTATGGATAAGAGCCTTATAGCTACATGCACCTGGTTTAGCACCAACAAGCCTAGTCTAATACTGATGTAGAGCGGGTCACGGATAGTTTTATGACAGAGATGGATCAGAAAAGGCCCGGTTGACAACAGAAGTGATTCGAACTGTCAGAACTTAAAACGTACGTATCTCACAAACAGGAATGAGCTATAAGAGGTACTATATATGATTTTGGAGTAGGACGAGCTAGTTTAGCCACCCAACCTTGTTATGCCAGGTTGCCCACGTGGAATTTTCGAAATACCATTAGATTGATGGTTGAATTCCTGTTTTAAATTCGTTTTTACAATTTATAGGAAGTTTTAGTTTGAGTATAACTCTTCATCCATTGGGCTATAGGAGTTGCACCCAACATGAAAAGTGCTTAGAATAATTAGAAGAACAGTGTGGTAAAGACAAATAGGACACTTACTATTTTGGCCGAAAACCATGCACATTAGTAAGAATCATGACGTCTATAAATAGCAATCACAACGCCTATAAATAATAAGTTTATTATTGATAGTAAGTTGCGAATTCTAGGAGTTTTAGTTGTAGTTTAATTTTGAAACTTCTTCCATGGCATAACATCCCTATTTAAAGGGGTGTAAATTCGTTTATTTAGATATCAATCAAATTACAAATTTTCTAGAATTTATTTTTATTTTATTGTTTCTTTTATGGTGGATTCAAGAAATCTCTATAAGAAGTCCAAAGAAACTCCGTGGATTTGGAGTTATCCTAGTGGAAGGCTGTGCTCAACCTCTACATGTCCTTCCCTGTGTCAGTTAACACCAATGAAAAGCGCCTCGTGCATATGTATAGGCGAGAGTCCCACAATAAAAAGGGCAAATATTCATTTCATGTAGAGAGTTTTTACTTTCCACCACGAGTTCAACTGCCTATACATGCGCATGTAGTGCATTTTCACTGGTGTTCATTGCTGCGCCCCTTAATCCTAGTTAATTAATCATGAATTGAACTTTTGTTGCCATTAAGCTAATAGCTATATATGAATTTTTTTCATTCATATATTCATTATTATTATTATTATTATATACATTGTATTTCTTTATTTAAACTTTATACATGGAGTAAGACAATATACAATAAAAAGAAAAGAAAAAATCAAAGAACTCTTCATAATATATAAGAAAATAGAGAGAATTTTGCAAATCCTCTCAAGTTATCACAAGTAAGCTCAATTGGACCAAATTACATTTTGAGAGTTGTTATTCTAAAACCATAGAATTGTAATAGATAGGAGCTATCTTTTCATAGAACAAGTGGCGCATTGACCTGTCATTCGGTATGGCCCATTTAGCCTGATCGAAAACTTAAGTGGCCCATCCCACATGAACTTAGAGGTTTTACGAACATGAATTTTACATTTTTCCATTGGTGTAACCCATCAGTGAGTTTTTTAATTGTATGGATGTTTTCTATGTATAGCTCAAATAATGGTTCTCACCAGATGGATTGTGTGGATTTACATATACAACATGGTGGGACCCAGGGGAATTTAACCCTTTTACATAATACAGTTGTTGCAGATCGATTTCGGTCCAGAAACATTTGGGTGCGGATTAGGTGAGGGAAGGGTGACATCATAGTGGGTGCGGCCCTGACCATGGGGCTCACCTCGATGTATGTGATATATGTCCGCGCTGTCCATTTATTTTGCCAAATCATTTTAGGTCATGATTCAAAAAACAGGCATATCCAAATCTTAGGTGGACCACATAGTAGGAATTGATTTCCCACTATTAAAAACTCCTGCGGGGCCACAAAAGTTCTGGATCAAGTTGTTGTTTGTGTTTTCCTTTTATTAGTATTTGTATGACCTTAATTATCAACAAGTTGGATGACAGGTAAACATTAATTACAATGAGCCCTTGGAATATTTTAATGGTGGGCGTTCAATCACCACTGTTTTCTTGTGGTGTAATCTACTTAAGATTTGGATATACCAAACTTTTGGGACTGCGACCTAAAATGAATTGGCAAAATAGATACTCAACATGGATATACAACACATGCATCAAGGTGGACCCCATGGTTAACCCCTCACCCCCCAAACTGTTACCCGGCCCCCACCTAACCCGTGCCGTGACTGCCCGTTTTGTGCCTATCTTTTTTTTTTCCCACATGCACATGCACCCCACACACTCACGCCATAGTGGGATTTCACCACCTATGGGAACTCAAACCCTTGACTAGGTGCTCAGCTGATGCAGTGCGTTTCAACACCAAGATTATGGGTTCAAGTGGCCACGGATCTATTTATTCATGGGTGTTATATATATAAAGTGGAAGCGCATCTAATAAAAGTGTGGAATACGGAAATTGTGTACTCCACACCTTCAAAAGGTGGAGTAAGAATCGCCCCTATTGAATTAGAGGGGCCCGATGTGGGATTCGACATGGGCCTAAAATCACTCTAATCAGATGATCAAGGCCCTCCAACCAAGGGACTGAAAACTGGATGGTAATACCATTTTAGCATTTTGTTCCACTTTGTAGCCCTCAATCAATTGGCCAGGATCATTCAATCAGAGTGATTTGGCGCTATATGCAATCCAATCAGAGTGATTTGTCTATCTAACGGTGATGATATATAGGTGTGCTCACCTAGGCTCCTGCAGGGAATTTTGCACCATCAAAAAAAAAAAAAGTAAGAATTCTTCTTACTCGATTATCTTCCATGAGATGGCCTTTGGGTCCAACAATCAGGCCTGAGTCCAAATTCCAGACCTGAAATTAATTGACAGCCAAGATTTACTTTTGATTTCTCCCTGGCCCCGGCCCGGCCATTGGCTGCCCTAACATAACCATTATAGGCTACTGGTGAATTACACTGGAGCTGGGCCTGGTCCTGGGCCTAATAGGACAGCTGGGCCCCATATGAAAATGCTTTTATTTTTTAACTTACAACTGGTTGCAGCTGATCAGTCCTCATACAACCATCTGAAAGTAATGCAAATCATTGCATCATGGAATTTTCCGTAACTAATCAGTATCCCCGCAACAGACGAATGGCTAATCGGACATATCCTTGAAACCCAATCCGACAGATGGGCCCAGAGTCTAGGTCTGGGCCCACCCATGAAATATCGAATTCGGATAGCTGACCCAGCCCATTAACACCCATTAAGTGAGGATGCATGGTTTTAAGACTTGTAAGAGTCTGATACAACTCATCCATGGTCGACTCGGATTCTAGTGAGTCCCGACTCAACTCAGGGAACAACGAGTCGACCCGTGTCTCCAGATATCATATGGTTGCATGATCTAGTGATCCAAACCGTCAATCTGGTAGGCCCCGTCTTAAAAAAATCTAGCAAGTTTCTCCAGAAGAGTCCACTCATCCAACCCGACGGTACGTCTGATCATTGTGTATGGTCATCCTCTGATGACCAACACACTTGTTAGGCCATAGGAACGGTTGTGATGGTCGCACACGTGTCCCACGTTGCCACGTGTGTTGTAGATGACCTGGCACTGTTTGACCAGCGTGATTTTGTGAAACCCGGGGAAGGTGAGTTGAACTAGCATTTCCTATCATTGTAGATTTGAGTGAGATAGGACTCTACTTTTGTCTCATGCGATGGTGCTTAAAAACGGCTTTTGGAGCATTGGCTTTGGAAGCATGCACGCCTGCAAGTGGGATATGTTAGCTAGACTTTGTGAGTACGTGGTTATACCAAGTTCACATGTTCGGGACATAATCATTTCATGACAATGAATGCCCACATCCATTCAAATTGGCCATCGTAATCATCATAATGAGATGTGATCACCATTTGTTGATCTAGGTCCACTTCTCACATGGTGTAGACCCGCTAATAATATGATGTAGAGCAGGTTGTGGATAGTTTCATGGCCAAGATGGATCAAGGCCCGGTCAACGACAAAAGTAATTAATTTGGACTGTCAAGACCTTAAATCGGGGGTATCTTACCATCCGAAATGAGTTATTAGACGTAAAATATATGATTTTGGGGTAGAACGAACTACTTTAGCCACCCAATCCGCTATGCCGAGTTGCGCAAGCTGGATTTGTGAAATACCACTAAATCAACGGTCATTTCCCTGTTGTATTTATGTTTTTTTTATTATTATATATAAACGGTAAGTTTTAGTTTGATTATAACTCCTCATCCGTTGGGTTTTAGGAGTTGCACCCAACTTAGAATAATTAAGAGAACAACTTGGTGAAGCCAAATAGGATACTTACTATCTTTAGCCGAAAACCTTGCGCACTAGTAGACATCACGACCGTCTATAAATAGTAAGTTTACTATTTATAGTAAATTGTGAATTCTAAGAGTTTTAGTTGTAGTTTGATTCTGATTTCTCTCTTATTGCTTTGTATCCTTATATAAAGGGTTGTGAACTCGTTTAATTCATTTATCAATCAATTTACGAATTTATTAGAATTTATTTTTATTTTCCTGATTTTTTTTTTTCTTGTAGATTTGAGAAATTTATGTAAAGAGTCTAGAGAAGTTTCGTGGATTTGGGGTAGTTATCCTTAAGGAAGACGGTGCTCGACCTCATCATGTTCATCCCTACGTCATAATAATACACAATATAAATGATGTACATTGAGATACTTCTACATACAAAATGTATATATGCGAGATGACCAACATAAGATCTCACATTGATAAGCATGATCAACTCTGTATCCAATCAGATAATGTAAGACTATACTTGATTGAATGAATCCATATAGTGATTATGAGTAACCACTTGATCATTTATGATACGTGAATTGACCCACATGTGTTGCAAAAGTAATTACCTACTAACAACTAATCTATTTTAGTTTAATTGTTTTGTGAGTATTGTATTCCCATAGGCGACTCGTGTCTTTATTATTCCATACTACGTGGCAATGTTGTAATGAGATGATGTTAATTTAGTATACAATCTATGCGTCTGAGGTAGAAGCACACTAAGAAAGCAAACAAATCAATATTAGGCTATATATGGAGATAGACAAAGGAAGACGAAGATGATTGCATGATTGTGATAATTCACACGACTTATCTAAGGTGCTAAATTAAATTGATAGTTATATTTTTATGATTGTTTTTGAATATATATATATATATATATATATATATATATATATATATATATATATATATATATATATATATATATATATATATAAAAATTTTTAACTAGCTTTAATCGATTAAGTCTATAAAGATAAAATCTGTTTGATATTAAAACTAGTTACTTATGCATTATTATCGGAGCATGGCGCGCAATTTGTGCATGTGCACATATGGAATCAAACAATCTTGATTGAGTGGGATCAAATCAATTATTTACGAGAATGAATCATTGCTGATCCACTTATGGATATAGTGTAATGTCACCTCTTATGGAAGACTAGTCTCATAGGCTTGACGTTGGATTTACTTAATTGAAAAATGTAATTTTATTTTATTTTTATTATTATCAAGATGGAGTATGGTAATTTGGTGCACCTCATTACTACAATAACCTAAGCAAAGCCTATAATTAGGGGTGTCAATGAGCCAGCCTCGGACCTACACAAACAGAATTTTGAATAGGCCCAATCTGAAACAGTTCAAAATCCGGGCCAAGACCAATCCCAAGCCTGACCCGTTTACAGCCCTACCTATAAATATAGGTGGGAAGCTATGGTAAACACTTTTATTTCTCCTTTTTCTCAAGCCCTAGTCCTTAAAAAAAAAAATCTCTTATTCAAGAAACACAATACCACTGATCTAAATATCCTATAGTGTGCACAATGTCATCTTCATTCTTTTGTTAAAAACCAACATTTCTAATGAGTTTTCTTTCATCGCCATATATTTTCATATAAGAAAGAAAACAATCATGGTTACAAATTTGATGTAATCTTGTTCTTGAACATTTTTAAATTAAGTACTTGTAGTGCTTTTTGCTAAACGAGTCTGTGTAAAAATAGCATGGCAAGGCTTATAGTATGAACCTGATCTCGTACATTCGCAACAAAATATTGTCTTTATGTGTAAAAGAAAATATGTTTTTTTTGGGGAGAGATGCCACCAATCGAGTCACAAGTATCTGACATATTCATACCTAACGATTTTCCCCAAAGTAGTGGCGAAACATATAACTTGTATAAATCTTTCCATTTTCCAATTCCACCCCATCCGATCCATTCATTCATAGAGCTATTTACTTGATCGTAGACATTTCTGGAACACCTCTAATAAAGGAACAAATAGTCAATTTTGAAAGAATTTATTGTCAGCCTCTTTCATATATGAATCTATGGGATTCAGAAGGGAAAAACTAGCATATATCAGTTTCAATTCAAACATAGGTTTGATTCACACTCCATGTTCTGAGAGAGATTTACCATCAGGAGAGAGTTAAAAATGGAGTCTTTGTCTAAAGAAATGCATTGAGAAATGGCAGATGTATACGTGGATGTCTGGTCTCACAGGCTCTCTGCCGGGCACAATCATCACAGGCTGTGCTCAGGCCTATTTGTTTTGGCCCATTAGAGTGGTAGGCCTGTCTTTGCTGGCCTAGCTTGGACAAGTCTAGGATCTGCCTGGGCCCAGCCTCGATAATTCAGAGCTCAAAACGGTAGCTATTCCGTGATGGGCTGGATGAAGGTTTGCCCAGGCCCAGGCCCAGGCCCACCATGAGCATGATGGATGATACTTGATAGGCGGGGCACTAGAAATTGTACACATGCTATACTTAAAACTCAATTTACAACGTCCAAATTGTGGGACCCACTGTGGACACTTCTTCTTTCTAACATCATATCAGTTAAACAATTTTAGCCTTTGATTCGTGCACACATGCTGGCTGAAATGGGAGCGTTGGATTTTTTTTCTCCCCCCAATCTCAGCCATCCAACTAATGTCCACCAATCGGATCTTTACATAGCTATACAACATATATGTTTACCATCTGAACCGTTTAATTTGAGTTACACATCGCCACAATTTCCCATTTTCTTATTTATACTGACTATGAAAGGTGGGTCCCACCCCTTATTGAAAATCAGGCTAAGCAACTCACTAGGTGGACCAAACCTGTATTTTGAGTCAGACCATCAGTTCTCCATTGATTCCAACGGTGTGGCATCCTCAATGAGCGGACTCGTCTGATTTTTATGCCAGGTGATCTTCACGGTGGGGCCCACCCCTTTCATGGTGCCGATGTCCTACACGTGGGGTATGTTCGTGGGGAAAAAGTTGCAGTTTGTAGCTTCCCACGTGGGGCGCTATAGATCGTAAGTTAGTTCAACACCGTTTAGAAAATGGTTGTGGCTCTTCAACCGTAGCATGACATAATGGTGCAGTAATCCAGACTGTCCAAACTTCTGAACCAACGGTGGATGAAGCACAACCAAAAAATTGCACCGATGAGATAATACTAACCATCTGATTTTTACCTGTGAATTTGGACCGCTCACTAATTTACTTCTAACCATCCATTCGATGGTTAAGAAATCTTGATCAGCGTTATTTTAAACACATGCTCACAATGACTGGCAATTTGAAGGGTCTGGATAGCTGTCTATCAATGCCACGTGTGAGACCATGAGTCACCACCATTTTTTGAAATTGTGGTAAACTAACACAGGAATCTACCCCCAGGGTCTGGGCCACTGAATCATGGGCCCACATGTACAATCTCAAAACGTGGGTCGAGTATCATATTCTTCCAATGGGAAAAGGGTGGTGGGAGCCTTTTGAGTTATCTCTCTACACTTTTGAGTAAGGTAAGGTCCACTTATCATTATGACTTTCGGCTTTTATGAACAATCAACTGTGGGCCCCACCAAATGCGTAATCCAGATTCCCAAACAGGTGGGCCAAACAGACAGATCTTCTACTTTAAACATCAAGCTGTTGCGGTCAGGTGTTTGTGTTACAGCTTACATAACAAACGAACGGCTCACAACAATTTGATCTATGCATCCGTTTGTTTTCTAAATTTTGTTACACCGAAGGATTGAAATGGCGTGATATTCAGGCAAGAAGATCTAAAAAGTGTGGCCCACTTGGTGTAAAGATTAGATATCGCATAGGTATGCCATTTATGGCTGCGTGTGAATAGGCAAGAATTTACTCCTCTTTTCATCCGTTCCAACATAGGACAGTTTGATATTTGATGGGCTAGGCCGAAGGAAATAGGCTTGGGACCCGTTGCTATTTTGAAAATATAGGCTTTTAAACAGAAATCTGTGATTTTCATACATCACTCATCCAGATGCATATGCATGGTGTTGATGCAAAAATATAGTCCACCCTTTTTAGACATTTGAGTAGCCGCACATGAAGAAGATAAAAGAGACACTGGCTAAAGCAGAGGACCCTCCGATGCCAAAGTCAAGTAGGAATCTAGTTTAATAGTATTGAGAAATTTTGGATGAAAGATTCTGCATACCTTTTCGTATAGATGAGTCCCTTATTTATAGTGTAGGTAGGCTAGAGACGGTTCTTGATCTTAGGCATAATCTTTGCTCAAGTTTCTCAACGGTTACACGGGATTAATGTAGGTGATAAGTGTTGATGTAGTTAACCATAGAATCACATAATGGGTGGTCAAGGCCGACCCGGTCTGTGCCCTCGATCAAATAAGTTTTGATATTGACCTGAGCTAAGCCCTCGATCAATCAAGATGGGGCCGAGCTGATCCGAGCCATCGATTAATCGAGCTGATTTCCACAATCGGCTCAAAGTTTATGCACTGCTCGTCACTGGTCGATTGACCAATTCCTTGGTCTGTCTGTGCTCCGGGCATAGGGAGGGGACTCATCTCCTCGGCGATACTTATCGTTTTCGATGAACTGTCCCCTTGATCTCGTCGAGCCGATTAGTCTTCCAATCGTCTTCTGGTCATATAAATCCAGACATCTCTTAGAGATCAGATAAGCTTGGTCAAAGCTCGGAGATATACAGATAAGCTTGGCAAAGCTCGAAGATACATATATAAATTTGGTCGAAGCCGAGGACTAGGCTCGGGAGTTTAAAGTCTACCCTTTTCCAGAACAATCTGAGATAGTTGTTTAGGAGTCCTTCGGTCCAGAAGCATCAGCTCGTGAGTTCGAGCTAACCCCATAGGTGGTCTGTCAGACCACTTTTACCTATAACACATGGTTCGAAAATCAAGAACTTATTATGCACAGCTTCATTTGAATTGGTACAATTCATATCATCTTTTAATTTTCACTTCAACTAATAGAGCCGGTGCTCGAGCAGCCCAGCTCATTTTAGCCCTACCCTGATCCTAACTTAGCCAGGCCGGCCAGGTCTAGGCTTGGGCCAAGGCTTAGGCTATAGGGCTGGGCCCAGGCAACCTCAGCGAAGCCTTAGGCCGTCTATTGCCAGCTCCAAGGCCACACCAGCCCGATTAGTGGACAGACGTACAGGAAAAAAAAAACCCCCAGTAGCTAATTCACTCATCATCTGGTCCACTTATCATTTGGTCTTGATGTACAGAACAAAGTGGAAATAGTTAGAAAAGCATAACCGATGGTTGATATTACATGGACGGACATGTGTGGTCCACCTCATGATTTGAGTGGCCTGATTTTGCTCCAAGACGTGTGCACTGACGGTCCTCCATTAGAATGTTCTGGAGGCATATCTTCAAGTGCCTGGCAGAAAGCTTTACTTTCCCAGTTCCTTTTGCCTTGGTCGCGATCTAGAATCTAGCATGAGCCGCCGTCTACTGGGGCCTACACACTGACTGGTCTCATAATCGGAACCGTCCATTTTGTGAAATGTATTCTATAATGGCTAGAACGTCTAATACTGAGAGGATAATCATGACCATCGGAATTGTAGTTGAATTTATAATAACAAAATAAAAAAATTCAGTGGTTTTAAGAATCAAAGGTTAGGATCAGTATGCAAGTGATATTATAGGTAACAAACATAGCCTAAACAGTTGAAAAACTATATTTCTCAAGAGCCTCTAATTTCATGTGCCCCACGGCAACGAACCTGCCAGATTCTCCCCGCAAAACAAAATGCCACATTTGCTAAAAAAGATGTTGGAATATTTGGTTGAATTAAATAGATTATTTAAAATCGAAAATCAAAAAGAAAATAAAATTGAAAGATAAAATACTTAAGAATTGAGTCGAGGCTAATAAAGTCCAACGAGTACCTATACATACACCACCCACTTGAGTACACCTGCGGCCCCGCTCGGCGCACGTGATAGATGACATAGATTAGAGCTTTTAGCATAGCCCCCGACCTAACCAAATTCATATGAAGGTCGGTGAGGAGTTCAAATAGCTCCGTGAATTCGGAGTAGATATCCCTTGAAGAAGACAGTGACCGACCTCATCACGTCCCTCCATATGTCAGATTTTCTCTTCTGGTGGAGTTTTAATTTGATACCTGTTGTAAGGTTAGGATTTTCTCATCCGGTAGATTTTTGATGTGATATACATTCAAACTGGTCTGACAATCCTGTCTGATCAATGGTATTGAAAGGACTGCTAAAAGAAAATTAGGCCAACCATCCAAAATCCAAATTAGAGGGGATCCCTATATGCCACCTTCCACATTGGGACCCTCTATTGGATGGAGGATAATGACTACATGAATCCTACATTATTAAGTTAAAGTAGTACTAAACAACACTTAAAAAGGCATTGATTCTTAACAAAAGTCATCCATAATTGATTCATGGAAATTCATACACAATAAAGAGAAGCAATTATATGATCTGTCATGGGATGGGCCATGTCCCTAAAATCTCCCGTATTGGAAGATCCTACACAAAAATGTTGAGTTTTCCTTTTCAGCTGAAATGAGGAGCTTTGGGTCATGGAGGAGGCCCAATGGCCTGGCCCACCCCGGCCACCATGAAATCCCATGCTATAACTATATAAGAATGATCCTATATAAATTACATTTCAATAAATTTATGTTGTGTCTATTGTCGCACTTCAAAAAATAGGTTTTTAAAGTAAATCTTACATACAAAAAATTAAAACTAAGCTAACAATATTTACTTCAAAAAGGGAATGATTTTGTGGCTAAATGCATGAGAACCTTGTCATACAAGTAGAGGTGCACATGGGTCAGTTCGGTCCGGTTCCGGGGTGAAACCGGAACCGAAGCGTTCCATGCGGTTCTAGGATTTTCATAACTGGAACCGGACCGTGAAAACCGGTTCGATTCTGGATCTGTTCCACGGTTCTGTGGTGTATGGAGGGAGAGACCAACAAAAGATAGAGGAGCAGAGAGAGAGAGAGAGAGAGAGAGAGAGAGAGAGAGAGAGAGAGAGAGAGAGAGAGAGAGAGAGAGAGAGAGAGAGAGAGAGAGAGAGTACCAGGGGCCGGCGAGAGAGAGGAGTAGAGAGAGAGAGAGAGGATCGGCGACAGAGAGATGAGAGAGGCAGGGGCAGCCGCACGCACGCAGCAGGGTCGGGTAGACTTAGGGTTTTGTTTTTTTTTTTTTTTTTTTTTTTTTTTTTTTTTTTTTTTTTTTTTTTTTTTAAATGTAGGTTCGGTTCCTGGTTTAGTTCCACGGTTCGATTCGATTATACATATCACTAAACCAGAACCGAACCGATCTAAACGGTTCCTTAATTTTTGGAACCAGAACCGATGCACTCTAGAACCAAACCAAACCGGATAGTTTGATCGGTTCCGGTCTAATTCCACGGTTCTACCAGTTCATTGTGCACCCCTACATACAAGATCTCGATGCATACGGTAACATCATATAACCTATTAATTTTCACTTATAAATTAAAGTAGCCTTATCTTGATCCTAACTTAGACTAACACTCATGACCAATTTTCTTATTACAATGGTAAATTAATTATCGTAAATAGATCATGATTATTTACTTTTTTAATTATACGGTGACATCAATTACATTTGCCTGTTTTCTTATTACAATGGTAAATTAATTACTGTAAATAGATCAGGATTATTTACTTTTTTAATTATACGGTGACATCAGTTACATTTGCCTGCAATAATGATTTTGCTATATTGTTTCTTTCACTCTCAAATCACTAACCATGGTAAAATTAGCAATTTTATAATGTACAAATGTAATAATTACAATTTATTTTACTTACTTCCTTTACTAGTATATTTGACTCTTGCTTTATTAGCCCTAATTTTTATTTAAAATAATAATTATAGTTCATTTACTTTACATTTTATAAGAAATTGGAGGACTAACAAGGCCTAGGGTTATAGGGCTCGACAAGGCTAAGACTAACCTCGGCTTAGCCCGCAAGTTGCCCACACATCAGCACAATTAAGTTAAAAGTATGCACCAATCATCTAAAATCAAAAGCGAACTACATGGTGTGTTGACATCACCAAGTTCTCTGGCCGCATGATGATATATGTAATATATACACATTATTCATCGGTTTTGCAATATCATTTTAGTGCATGATCCAAAAATAAGGTAGACTAAACCTGATCATAAGAGAGATTGAAGAGACGATTTGGGGGACACACGAGAACGAGGCACGTGTATGAGGCGGTCAAAGGGTCGAGCTCCGAAGTGTCCTAGAGTATCCAATACTTTGTTGATTGGGTTAGGATTTGCTAATTCCCATTATGGTGGTTGTCATTTTTTTTTTGTTTTTTTGTTTTTTTTTTACAGCTTGTTAGTACACACCCATGTCAGTACACACACTCCATGTTAGCCACCCCACTGGGGATCGATACCAAGACCTCAAGTGTTGAAACGAGGTATCTCCACTCAGTCTTTTTCTTCCTCTGGAACTCACGCATTCTCTTGCTCTCCAGTCTCTTTATATGAAAGGATATTTGGAATGTAAGTTTTTTTTTTTTTTTTTTTTTTTTTCACACGCACACACACTCAGGCTAGTGGAATTTCACCACCTATGGGTACTCAAACCCATGACTGGGAGTTGAAACTCCTGAGAGTCTACCACACGAGCAAGAGTAAGGACTTAGATTGTAAGTTAATATAAGTTACATATGCCTTAAGTAGTTTATTTTTATTTTTTCTTACTAAATGAAAGTAATTAATTAATCTTTAAAATTAAAAAAAAAAATAAAAAACTACTTATAATTAATCATGAACCAAACTTACTTATTTCAAGTAACTTATTTGGTGCTTGAAGAAAACTATAAATATTAGATTGATGTGAGGTTTTCAATGGTAGACGTTCAATCCCCACTACTTTCTCTGCGGTCCACTTGATCTTTGTATGTCTTATTTTTGAGCTCATGGCTTAAAATGATATCACAAAATGAATGGTCAGTGAGAATATAACACATGCATCATGGTGGGCCCACAGAACTTGGTGGCGTCAACGCACCAACGAGGTCGGTGGTGTGGCACACCATGCAATCCGCTTCCCCAAAATTCAATGTATCCACGCGGCGTATCTTGGGCGCGGATTAGGTATTACCCTCACTGGTTCGGAGCTCAGGACGGACGGAGGCTACAAGTGCCACTGTGACATATGAATTTTATCCACACCGTCCATCCATTTTTTCATATCATTTTAGAGTACTAGACCAACAATAATTCATATCCAATCTTCAAGTGGACCACACCACAGTAGTCAGCGGTGCTAAGGACGTCCACACCACAAAAGCAGATTCTGAATCGCGACGGAGGAAAAGAAACTCTTATTCTTTACATTCGCCGTTAGAAAAGGATATAAAGTGGGTAGTCCGCGGAACACGGAATTGAAATCCTACTCCGCCATTCGCCCCACGTGGATCAGCATAAGCACTTTAGAAGGTAGGACCCACTATTGAAATTTCATGGACGGTCCTATTCTTCTATACAAATTATCTTCACCATACGAAAAGTAAACTTAAATGTAATCAGTCGAAGAATGTAGTATCTTGTCCTTCAGTAGATCGAATGATAGGATCATTTATAGAAAATCTTACCTTTTTCATTTCTTATTAATGGTATGATACCTCTTGAACGGTCCTGATCACCCGTACAAAAGGCCCAAAAGAGCGGATTGTGAATTAATATTTAGTAGTCCGCGGACTACTAGAGTGGAATAAAGTTTGGTGATTGGGGGATTCGCCAAGGTAGGCATGGAATCTAGATGGTGCGTTGTACTCGGGTATCTCTAAAGCCCGAATCCGGTGGGCCCACAAAAAAGTCAAAATGCTAGAGCCGGTGTTGACATATTTCACCCAAGTCAATGGTGGGCCCCAAACGAACCCTGTCGATCACAAAATCCTTCCTTTACGTGAAATGAGCACTGATTTTTTATTTTTGTTTTTCGGGTACAATTTTAATAGAAAATATGGGGATTCATCTACATTGATGATTTAGGGTCCAATCATGATCAATGGGTGGATATAAATTGGCCATTGATTGTATCTAGATCAATTTCAAGGGATAACTATTAATCAACTTAATTCAAACCATCCATACATCAATTTATTATAATTCTAATAGTCAATCATTGATTGCGCTGAGTTAGCCCACTAGATGGTCAAATCGCTCATCAAATTTGCATATAAGCATATTTTGATGTCTGGATTTTAATAGTTGGCCCAGATTGAATCAGATCTCAACCATCCAATGAATCAACATAGATAAACATTATATGATCCTTAGGCTAAGATCGTCTCGGATCAATATGACCCCATCCAATGGTCCAATCAACCTGAGATTTAGGGTTCTAATAAATTTTGGTCTTAGGAATTCACTGAATGATAGAGATCTAATTACATGTCTTAAAATAAATCAGTATGATTCTTTGTGCCAAGTTGCATCTTACGCAGGGAATTATACATTTCCGGTATTAATTCTAATTACTTTATTTAAGGAAAAACCATAGTGGATCAATGACTAGTATGGCCCACCGAAGTTTTGGATTAATCTGATTTTTGAGATCATTGCATAATTAGGTATTAGATAACCCATTAACCATACATATCATATTGATAGTTGTCCGTTATGTAAAGAGCCCACCTTCTGCACATGAGCCCTAAAGTCATGCGCACCGGTGTATCTTTCCACGAGGATGGGGTAGATGTATACAATGGATGCTCGAATAATCAGATTCGCCCATTATGTGGACCATCATATATAGAATTATGTGACTTTAAACTAAAAGAAGATGGAGGACCAATAAGAATTGGAAAAGATAATTGAAGAGACCTGTGTTGTGAATGGAACCTCACGAATTTAAAGATACAAATCCCTCTTGTAATTGACCAAAACACTTAAAGATATCCTTGTAGAATGTTTCTTGTTCTTCTTCCTCTACCCCATGCTCTTCGTCCTTTATACTTTCTTTTCTTTTTCTCCCATAGAGAAATTCCAAAAAAAAAAAATGTGTTTTTGTTTTCTTCTTCTCTTTTAACATTTTCTCACAAAACAAAAAAAAAAAAAAAAACAAAATTTTTTTAAACAAAAACAAAAACAAAAAAAAAAAAAAAAAAAAAAAAAAACTAACTCTCAAGCCCAAACACGTGTGTTCCACCTCTACATGGGGAGGGAACCCTAACATCTGTCACGCGAATCCCATCAAGTGGTCTACTTATAAGGCCCTTGAAACAAATGGATAGCTTAAAAGAAAGTTGTCCTAACTTTTGTGACTCATCTTGTTTCTACCAATATGGTTTAGATGATGATTTGGCCAGCCTAATTTTTATGCGAGATCCACATTGGATCCACTTGATGCATGGCTTAGATCTTGCACATGTGTTTTACACTAGCAAATGTGATGTTGGATAGATATGTGCTTGATATGTTAAAATTGTGACACCAAAATCACTATGAGTTTATTCACTTTTATGAGCTTATATGACACATGTTTCACATGCTAACAAGCAGGGACGGCTCAAAGGGGTAAGCAGGTGAGGAAATCGCCTTATGCCCCCTAATTATGAAATCCCTATATTATAGCAAAATTAAAATTTCTTAATTATGAAGGTCCTATATTATAGCAAAATTAAAATTAAGAAGAAAAAAAAAAAAAAAAAAAAAAAAAAAAACCTAAAATTTTTGAAATAAAACTTATTGAAAGGCCTACAAAATAGGAACATCTAAAAATTAGTTTACAAATTTGAAATTGAAAATAAAAAACAAATCCTAGAAACTAGCACTATCAATAATAACAATCTAACTCTATCGTCTCTTTTCAAAATAATAGTATTATTCCCAATAAATTCTTCTCCTAAAACCTATAGGACCACAACTACCTACTTTATTGCTAATTAAGTTCTCAAAACATTAAATTCTAACATCATTTTTTCTAAATTAAATTCTAACTTCATTTTTCTAACGGTTTAGATTTATTTTCGGAATTAAAAGTTTTAAAAGAAGTTGCAAAATTAGAAATTAATACTCCAATTGAAATACTTAATCTAATAAAAGAACTAAATTGTTTTCCAAATTGCTTTATTGCATATAGAATACTAATTACCATACTTGTTATAGTTGCATCTGCAGAAAGAAGTTTTTCAAAACTAAAGATTATAAAAAATTATTTACGAACAATTATGTCTCAAGATAGATTAAACGGTTTAGCAATTTTATCTATCGAAACTGGTTTATTGGGTAAACTTGAATACAAAAGTTGAATTAGTAATTTTGCATCTAAAAAGGCAAAAAGCAAATTTATGGTTTAATTTTGAATTTATTAATTTTTTTATTTTTTAAACTAAAAAGCCTCATTTTTATGACTTGCCTAAGGCCCCCAAAAATGTTAAGCCGCCCCTGCTAACAAGGCCCAAGTGTTAGTGGACCCAAACCTTTGTTATATGATGTATGTGCATGTGCATGCACAAGCAAGTACAGACTTGAGAGAGAGAGAGAGAGAGAGAGAGAGAGAGAGAGAGAGAGAGAGAGAGAGAGAGAGAGTCATACACATTTGCATGCAGGCACACGGGCAAAAATGAAATACGTGTGTCATATTTGAGCTTTTCATAGAATTGGGAATAATGTTTAGATCTTCATTGGTAAAAAAAAAATAAAAAAAATCAGACAATTTCACTCTACAGGTGGGCCACCATACAAAGTAAATTGACAGTTACAATTTTTTCTAACCATTCATTTGTTTTTGTTGTCAGAATATCTTAAATCTGTAAATTTACTGTCTGCTCGACCAGTCGAGGGCCTGGCTCGACCAGTCGAGGGGGCTGCTCGACCAGTCGAGGGTTCACTCGACCAGTCGAGGTCCACTCGACTCAAAGTCCAGCGAGTGGTATTTTTTAGTCTCGACCAGTCAAAGGGGTCCTTTGACCAGTCAAAGCCCTGGCTTGACTAGTTGAGGGTTACGCAGTTTCTGCGCGAATTTTGTGCGGATTGCATAAATTTGAGGCAATTTCGCAAAGGTGCGGAATGGGTGTTTTCTAAACTATAAATACGGGTCCCTAGGGCTATTCAAAAGTATTCTAAAGCTTTCTAAAAAATTTTCAAGGGTTTCTAAAAGGGTTTTAGGGTTTTTAAATAGTGTAGCAAGGGTGAGATTCGAGATTGTTCGAATTGGGTAAGTACTCTCTCTTGTAATTTCTTATCATAATAGATTTATGTCGCTTTGTGCCGTGGTTTTTTCCCGCAAGGGTTTTCCACGTTAAATCTTTGTGTTCTCTTGTAATTGCTTGTTGCTCTTGGATTGTTATCATAGATCTAGATCTGTGTGATTCCGCAGCACAAATCCTCAACAGTTTTAACATATTATAGCCCACCTGAGGTGTGAAATGACCTATTTTTTATGCCAAAAGATCCACTTTCCTAATGGAAAGCTCAAATTTCACAGGAATATTGAGCTTGCACGTGGATGTCTACACTCCCACATGCTTCTTGTCGAACTAGCAAACCTGATATTACATGTATAATTAAGCATGTACAACTCAAATATATGCATGTGCATGTATACAATATAAGCAAGCATGCATGCTGAGACGTGTGTGTGTGTGTGTGCGTGAGTGCGTGCGTGTGTGTGTGTGTGTGTGTGTGTGTGTGTGTGTGTGTGTGTGTGTGTGGAGAGAGAGAGAGAGAGAGAGAGAGAGAGAGAGAGATCATTATCTACCTAGAGAATGATTCTTGTTTGCAAGTTGAGCCTACGAATAACAAGGATTGCCACGAATGGTGATGCTTGTTGCGAGTGATGCCTCCTAAACCTTAGATAAAGACCCATCTATAAGATACAAGACTTCCGTACGCTTTTGGAATAATCTCCACCATCTCTTCTTTTCAAGACTCAAAGGTAAAACCTCTTTGCATGATGAGTCACTTCCTTAGGTGGCCTCACTGACGATGACCCACCATTTTCTCCTTGCTAACTCTTACTACTTTTCCAGGTATTATCCAATGCATGGCATTTCTAGTCACCCTCTCCTGCTATAAATACAATCCCAACTCTTCTTCATTCTTCAACTTTCTCATCTCCATCTCCCCACCTCAGGCACTTTTCATGGACACCAGAATTGAGTCTTCAGAATCCCTAAGGTAAGTATCTAGAATTTGAAGATTATAGGATTCTCTTATGCGGACATACATACATATACATCATCATTATCATCATCTAAGCATTATCCCAACTAGCTAGGGTTAGCTACATGAATCCTATTACTTCGTCAAGGGCCAAACCTTCACGTTAAACCATGGGTCATCAAATATTTTCTTATTACCTCCATTCGTGTCTTTTTGGGCCTAATCCCTTTCTTTTTAAAACCTTCAACTCACTCCTAACCTCAGTTCTTGGTCTCGATTGCACAATAACACACATTATCAATATCATCTAAGTTTTATCTCAGTTAATTGAGGTCAGGTAAAAGAATCAAGTTCTGCTTATATGTGTGCATGCACATGGAATATATTATGGCCACTCCACCTGGAAGTGATCATATACCAACTGTTCGAAGCCTGGCAAAGTAGGGTTGATGTCAGGTGAGCAGTGGATTGGAGAACTTATTTCAACCGATCATGTGAAGTCATGTTTCAAATAAGAACTGTGAAGCTGACCAAAAGGTCAGTCCAGTGGTCGGCTTTGTTTTTCTAAAGACAAAATGATGCTGTCGTATCCACCATTAGTTTGAGGGGATGTTTTTGTGTATCTCATGTGTGTCACAGTTGTGATGTGTATAAAATCATGTATTATTGAGGGTAAATCATGTAATTATACACCACATGCATTAATTGCAATCAAAACCAAGAGGGACTATTCCGTCTTTCCAATGCATGGGCTCATCTAAAACTACGACTATGTGTGAAGGGATGGGAGTGTGTGTGTGTGTGTGTGTGTGTGTGTGTGAGAGAGAGAGAGAGAGAGAGAGAGAGAGAGAGAGGAGGGAAAAACTTTCAACCATACCCTTAATGATAGAAACACCCTTTCTCTCTATTTTGGTAATACGACAAATACAATGGGATTGCACTATTATAACACCAAATGCAGAAAAGATAGGGTATATCTATCAAATGGGGTGGGCGCTTCCCAAACTAATTTTCTTTTCATGGCAAATTTGGAGCCATTTCTCTCATTATAACATATTCTTCTTAGTGGTTTGTTTTTTCAATAGCTAGCCCTAACTATGAATTATTTTTTTGGAAGGTAAAAAGAAAAAAAAAAAAAAAGGCTTTCTTATGAAGGATAAAGTTGGTGTTTTGTTGATTTTGATTTTGCAATGCACATGAATACTATAAACTTTAATTACAATATAATATAATCAAGATAGGCTAAGATAATCTCTTGATAGCATCATAGAAACACTCATATGATATGGTATTATACGTTGAAATTGTGGAGATTTCTCCTTCATTTTCTAGTAGTAAATTAGTCTGTAATGACACATTGAGCAATCCAGATTTAAACTAATTTTCTCATGTTTATATAATAAGAATCGATCACCTACAGTTGGCTGTGAGCTTAAAATGCAGCCCATCTTTCCCACACAAACGCCTCATGTGTCTAGAACACCTGATCTACGTAAAAGATGGACCCACCATGAAGATCATGCAGCACTAAAACCAAGCCAATCCACTCATCTGGCAGGCTACACTAGCGAAGTTAATTGGATGGCTGATCGTCTGACTCAATTTTATGTGTACCCTACGGAATGAGTAGATGGACGTGGTTTTTGAGATGGACGGTCCTAATTGTGGGGCCCAGCCCGCACATCACACTTGAAGCTTCTCTCCTTTAGAGGAATGGTAAAGGTTATTGGTAGGCATAAGAAAGCTCCCCTTTCTCAGATTATTGCCTCTTAAAGAGTTTGCCTTGTCGATCCCTTCAGCCATGCATCCCTAATCCCATATATTTAAAGGGCTAGCTTTGTTCTCTTATTTTCCATTGCTCTCCATGGCTCGAGTTGTAGGTGACTCCCCTCCCATTGCCCGGGGTTTGTATTTTTGGGCTGCTTACCTTTTTCTTGGAAGAAATAAGAGTGTATTCCTTGCCTTAAAAAAAGTCATGGGGTACAGAATTTACATGGCTTGGATGTCTTGCACACGAAATGGTTTGGAGGAAACAATTAATCAGTTCTAATTATATCCTCCATATTGATTATATTATTTCATTTAACCTAAGTTGGCACTCTCTTTTTGATACATACACCTTTTTTTTTTTTTACTTTTTGTATTAAAAAAGTACAATGGGTTAATATTCTAATACCAAAAGTAGAAGATAAGGTGTACATATGGAAAACATTGGGGTGTATATATAATTTCTTATTACCTGATTGAACATTTGTTTCTAATCATGTGTTTACAATACAACTAATCATGTGTTTACAATACAACCCATTTGTATATATGCACCAGGAACAAATGCTCAGCATGCTTTAGACAATACAATAAAGTAGAGCACCTGGTGGAGCACATGAGGGTTTCATATCATTCAGTGCATGAGCCCATGTGTGGGATATGCAAGAAGCACTGTCGATCGTTTGATTCGCTGCGGGATCATCTTACAGGTAAAACCCAAAAACCACAAGGCGCCAATTGCAGCCATTCATTTTTTGTCCGCTATGGTTGATCATGAAATGTGCTTCTTTGGTTTTGAAGGGCCACTGCCGAAAGTGGAATGTGCGAAAATATTCAGTACTCGAGGATGCAACCTTTGCTTAAGCATTCTTGATAACCCAAATGCTCTTCGAATTCACCGTGCAACATGCCAACTTTCATATTTGGCAAATCCTGTAAGTTAGTGTGCCACTTTGTGATTAGAGTCGCGTTTGAATGCACTATTGAATTGAATTGTGATAACTAGTTTAATACATAGGAAAGTTACCGAATTGCATTTATTTGGTGTTGAGTCTATCAATATGAAATTACAATACTGAGGATGATGCAGTGATTTTATCATTTCCACTTCATTGAACTAATTATTGCAATTGAATTCAATAGTGCATGCATCCAAACGCAGATTAAATGTTGGATTTACCCCCAGACCCAAGTTATCAAGCATGAGAACGGATCATCTACAAGAAAATGCCACAACTTGCGGTACCAAATTACTTCTTGAAAATCAGGCTAACCAGCTCAACATTGGCCACAGATGTATGTTAAGTCTGACCATCGGTTGTTCATTTATTCCAACAACGTGGCCACCTGGTGAGTGGAACAACCTAATTTTTGTCCAAGGTGGTCCTTATTGTTCATTTAATCCAACAACTTGTGGTACCTTGCCTGTATGTGATCAGTCATCATCAAGCATATGTTAGTGATGTTTTGTTCTCGTAGGGACTCGTTTATCAACTGTCTAGGCTCAGCATATACTCTCCATCCGAAATTGAAACGAGCAGTATGAGATCACAAGGACCACAAGTAGTTGCACTAGGGTGCAAAATGGTGGGAGGAGGAAGCGATGGGTCACTAGATCTTTGCGGGCGGGTCTGCGTCATTGGTGAGGATGAAAAGATCATCTTCCACACTTATGTCAAACCCCAAATTCCAGTAACGAATTACAGGTAATGAAATATCGATAAATTTCAAATTCTAGATCCACCATTCTTCATTTCGGTGTTTGATTGTACCGAACACATTTTTTTTTTTTTTTAAAAAAAAGGTACGAGATGACAGGCATAAGAGCAGAATATTTAAAGGATGCAATGCCATTGAAAGAAGTACAAAGGAAGATTCAGGATTTTCTATGCAATGGTGAAGCGCTGTGGAAGATTCGCATGAAAGGCGGAAAAGCAAGGATTCTCATCGGTCATGGTTTAGATCGCGATCTTGATTGCTTAGGAATCGAATATCCTGCTCACTTGATCAGGTATTGTGTTTGATTAAGCTAATTCTCTTATAACAAACACATGTATTGTAACCCTAATAACATCATTTAGACCTTCTTATTTGGATAATCTGTCTAGGGACACTGCTAAATATCCTCCCTTGATGAAAACAAGCAAGCTCAGCAACTCACTCAAGTACCTAACACAAGCATATCTTGGGTAAGAGTCTATTATATGCCTTTAGGGCACATTTGGATGCACTATTAAATTGAATTGCAACATTATAAGTAGAGTTGCAAAAATAAATTTTGATTGTCGAACCTAGTCTCTCAGTATGGATGGTAAGGTATTGCAACTTGGCAAAAAACAAAAGGTATTGCAACTTGGTACTTTACAGTTTGTTGATTAAATTATTGCAATTCAATTCAATAGTGCATCCAAACATGCCTTATATGTGCATTTTTCTCAACATTGTTACTTTTTTTTTTTTTTTTGTAGACTCTAAGTACCTATGACAAGCACATCTTAGGTAAGAGTATCTTATATGCATTTAGGGCAAGTTTGGATGCACTGTTAAATTGAATTGCAAAATAATAAGTTGAATTACACTATTGAATTCAATTGAAATAGATCAATCGTGATTGTGGAGCCTAGTCTCTCAGTTTGGAGAGTAAGAAAGGTAAATTCAACTTGGTTGTTTCCAGTTTATTAATCAAATCATTTTCAATTCAATTCGTTGGTGCATCCAAACACACCTTATGTGTGCATTTTACTCAACATGGTCATTTTTCTTTTTTGCTAGGTATGATATTCAAATAGGCATACAAGACCCATATGATGATTGTGTGGCCACAATGAGGCTCTACGCAAGGATGCGATCTCAAGCGCATCCAATGGAAGACCTCTCAGCATCCAGCGAAACACAACACCGTAGCAATTTTGCAGCATGGAAACAAAAGGAACTTGAGAAAATGACGTCGGATTCCCTGCTTGAAATTTCAAGGTCAGATTATTATTGCTGGTGCTTAGACTCTAAGCAAGTTATGGCACCCTGAATTTAGAACCGTTGGAAGGTGGGCCATTTGGGTGTCTTTGCTTCTTAGCCTAGCAGTTTCAGCCCATCCAATGCTTCCCATCGGAAAACTATATGATTGTATGTCCATGCAATTATAGTATGTATTTACATCTGTTTGGACTGCTTCAATTCCTAAAATGGAAAATGGGTATTGTATGCAAATCAATCAACATTTATCATGAAGATGGTAATGAACTACTCCAAATGCTTGTGAACCTATGTCTTATCAAAGGTTTTGAGCTTTATAATATAGCTAATAGAACTTAGTTTGTGAGAAACTTATGCAACAGAATGTCATGTTTGTTTGTAAATGTAATTATAATATTTTCAAATTGTATTTTCGCCAATAAGAAACGCCATAGTATGTCGCATAACATCCATGGTATAAAAACACGCATATGTGAAATGATCGAGTGCAACTCAATTGCACCATATTACTGTGCAACTTGCTGTCAATTCATTGATCTAAACGGTCCAGTTTGCATCATTAATCTAGACCATCCATTCAGTTTGGTTTGCCCCTGTTTGCACGGACCGCCAGATTATGGTCCAAAATAAGTTATTATGATTGGTATACTGAATTAAATGTAAATTATTGCTACACAGAGGGTGAAAAATAAAAATGGAAAAGGACCTTATTCAACTAGTTGCACCGTGGGCATACCATACAATTACTTGATTTCGACATGTGGGGAGACCATACATCAATCTGAATTGTCAATTCCCCATGCCATCGATGGTTGTCAACCCTATCGAAGGTCCTATCGACATACACGCAATTTTGCAGAAGTACATATTTTGTTTTGTAATTCGGTTGTAAATCTATATAAGAGATTGCGTAAATGGGAAAATTAGGGTGAATCACGTACAAAAGGCTTTTATAGTAAGAGGGAGAGAAAAGCTAGGGTATGTGAAGGGATTTTGAGGTTGTTCGGATCGGTAAGTTCATCCATCTTTTATAATTTCATTTTAATAGTGGATTGGTTGTTGCTTTGTGCCGTGGTTTTTCTCGCAAGAGTTTTTCCACGTAAAAATTGTGTGATCTTTATGTGTTTGTATTGCGTTTGACTGTCTTGTTTGATTGAATTCGGGTTCACATCTGTACGATCCCCAATAAATGATATCAAAGCAAATGTTGGGGTTTTGAGTTCTAATCTGAAACATTTCGACGAAACAATCTAACATTATGAAATAGAAAAATTCACCAGTAGAAACAACTTTGAAGTATGGAAGGTTAAGATGAAAAGTCTTCTAGTTTAGCAAGGATTGCAACATGCTTTTATTGGTAACACAAAGCGTCATACATCTAAGAGTGATGAAGAGTATGATAAACTTGATGAGAGGGCTAAAATCTCAATCCAATTGTGTCTAGCAAACAATGTACTCCTAAATTAAAAGACCATCGCGAGATATGGACGAAACTAGATAGTTTGTACATAAAGAAATTCCTAAGTAGTCATCTGTATCTTAAAAAACGGTTCTATAATCTTAAGATGGCAGAGGGGTCTGATATCAATGAACAAATGAACACATTCAGTGAATTAATTTATAAACTGACAAATGTGGAGGTTAAGATCAGAAAAGAATATCAAGCCTTAATTTTGTTGAATTTGCTTCCACGGTCTTACGAGAATCTCATAGACGCTCTGATCCACGGCAGGAATACCATCAATGTTGAAACTATCATCTCAACCCATCATGATAAGCAATTGAGAAGGAAAGTTAGTGGTGATGGTACCTCAAAAAATCTATTGGTTGCCAGGGAAAGGAATTCTGAATGAGAGAATGAAAATTCTCGATTTATATCTAAATCGAAAGGGAAGAGCAAGATGAAGTGCTATAACTTTGGGATGATGGAACATATAAAGAAGAATTGTCGAAATCCTAAAGCCTAGAAAGCAGATAAGTCAGATGATTCACTGATGGAGGCAAATTCGGGGGAATCTAATGTAGGTATGAGTGGTTGTGATATGTTGACAGTATCCAAAGTCTGTCACTTATACAATGAACGTATAAATGATTAAATTTTGGACACAGGGGCATCACATCACATGTCCTTGTTGAAGTTGGCTCACCAGTTACAACAAGTACGATGCTTAAGAAGCAAACAGAGCAGAAACTAAAAATTCTAAGGATAGACAATGGAGGTGAATTCACTTCGAATGAATTTAACTAATTTTATAAAGATAAGAGGATCGTACAACATACATAGTCAGGCATACACCAAAGCAGAACAGATGAATCAGACTCTCTTTTAGAAAACCCGAAGCATGCTAAGCAATGTTGGGTTAGGCAGGGAGGTATAAACTTAGGCCGTTAACATAGGTTGTTACTTAGTGAATTGGTCTCCATCTACGTCGATCAGTTGTAAAATTCTAAAAGAAGTGTGGAGTGATTATGAAGTTGATTACTCGGGACAATGAGTTTTTAGTTGTGATGCTTACTTTCATGTATCGTCCGTTGAGATAGATAAGCTAGACCAAAGGGCAAAGAAATGTATATTTGTTGGTTATGGTGATGGTGTGAAGGAATACAGACTGTATTAAGATCACAATTAGTTATGACATTAGGTTCGATGAGAATTCTTTGTTCCTTAATGAAGAATACAAGGAACCAGAAAAATCAATGGTGATGGACATTGAAATTGAAAAAGATGAAACACGGGTTGAAGTTAAGTCGCAACAATAGGTACAAGAGCAGGTGGAGCAGCCACCTCTTAAGAGAAATCCACCTAAAGATCACAGATACCAGGGAGATACAAAGATGACTCGAATATTGCATTCACCCTTATTACAGATGAGGGGAATCTATATACCTTATAGGAAGCACCGAATGATCTGGATGCTAAGAAGTTAATGGCGGCAATGCAAGATGAGACGGACTTTCTTTATAAGAATGAGATGTGGGAGCTAGTAGAGCTTCTTATTAAGTGCAAAGCGATCGGGTTCAAGTGGATTTACAAGAAAATGCAGGATAATTAATACAATGCGAGATTAGTTGCGAAAGTGTATGCATAAAAGGAGGGTATCGACTTCAACTCTACCGACAACTCCATTCTCAAACAGTGTTACTGGCTAGACTGCCACCTTCAGCTCTTCCATCAACATCCAAGCATTCATCCTCTGCTCGAAGTAAAGCGGTCATGCGATCATGGGCACCCATGGGCAATACTCTCAAGCACCAAGCTCCACCCCCAATGCAAGAGAAGCCACCCGTTGAGCCGTGACCGAGCATCTCTATTCGTGGGGCTTAGCAACAGACCACCATACGAAGATCTTGCGTCCTGCTTAGAAAGCCTAAAGAAATATTCAGACATGTAAAATTACAGATGTTGTCTTCATTGTTGCCTGAGCTGAAGAAGTTAGCGGATGACGTTGCATCGTTGGGCCCGCGCAGCACCCAGAGAAACCTCCGTCGGCTATGCTCCAGGCCCCATGCCAGCTCCACAACCTGCTCCAAATACTCCCACTACACCTAAACGACACAGAGCACCAACTTCTTGTTGAAAATATAATTTGAAAATAAAGATATTTTAGAAATATCTAGAATGTTTCTAGAAAGTATCTAGAATGTGTCTAGGAAAAATCTAGAATGTGTCTTTTGAGTTTCCTAGGTAATTAATGCTTATTGTAGAAAATTGTAATGCATTTACTCTTGTGTGTAGATTATTCCTCAAGAGTCTATAAAAAGGGACTTCATGTACATGGGAGGAAACAACAACAAAAACAAGAAGGAAATTCCTCCCTTCCAACAATTTAAAGCATTGTCATATTTACTTTCATAATTCAAAATATTCAAAAGCATTCAACTTGCAATGCTCCAAGTCCAAAGAAAATCTTCCTCTCCTCTTCTCCAACAAATTTGGTATCAAAGCAAGGTTCAAGAGACATATATGGCAGCAAGTTCCAGCAACACCATCTTCAATTATTCACAAAATATGGTGCCCATATTCGAAGGAGAAAGCTACGACTATTGGAACATTCAAATGAAGACTCTCTTCATCTCACAAGACTTGTGGGAGTTGGCGGAAGACGGATATGAAGTATCTGAAAATGCAGCAGCATTAGCAACATGGACGGATGCAAGACAACAAGCATTCAATGAGAATAAAAAGAAGGATGCCAAAGCTCTACTTTACATCCAACAAGGAGTGAGCAAATGCATCTTTCCTAGACTCTTGCCTGCTATAACTTCAAAAGAAGCATGGAAATTTTTGAAGAAAGAATTTCAAGGATCAGAAAAGGTGATTACTATCAAACTTCAATCTCTTTGGAGAGATTTTGATAATTTACAGATGAAGGAAGGTGAGTCAATTCAAACTTACTTCTCTCGTGTTTTTGGCATCATTAATCAAATCAGAAGTTACGAAGATACAATCCAGGATATAAAAAAAAAAAATCGTGGAAAAGATTTTAAGAACTCTTCCGATAAAATTTGATCATGTTGTAGCTACCATAGAAGAATCTAAACATTTATCTAAGTTTACATGAGCTGATGAGTTCTCTTCAAGCACATGAACAAAGGATGAGAAGGTTCGTGGAACAAAGCATTGAACAATTTTTTCAGTCCAGAATAAATATATCGGAAAAGAAGAATATGGAAGTAGACAAGAGAAGTCAAGAGGCATATTCAAATCAAAGATGGCAATCTAGAAGAGGTCCTGGAAGGACAAACTTTAACCGTGGTCGTGGAAGAGGCAGAGGAATGTCTGATTTCAACAATCAAAGAAATCCAAGATGTAACAAGCAAAATAATTCTCAATGCTCTATTTGCAAAAAGTCTAATCATGTTGATAAGGATTGTTGGTACAACAAATGTAACATATGCAAAAAATCGGGCCACATAAATAAGGATTGTTGGTATAAGACAGAATGAAGCAATTTTTTTTTGAAATGACAGAAAAATCAAAAAATTTATTTTATTCATGTTCGAATACTCAAGAAGAATCAAATGATATTTGGTATTTAGATAGCGGTTGCAGTAACCATATGACAGGAAATCGAATTTGTTTTATTGATTTGAATGAAGGGGTACATTCTCAAGTAAAGTTTGGTGATGGAAAGCTTCAAAATATTGAAGGAAATGGAGTCATAGTCGTACAAACAAAAGGAGGTAATTCTAAACTTATCCATGATGTTCTTTATGTTCCTGGCTTGGCTTAAATTTTGCTAAGTGTTGGACAATTAATTCAGAAAGGATATTCAGTCAATTTTGATAAAGATGAATGCATGATCTTGGATAAGAAAAATAAGCATATCATGACAAAAGTAAAAATGACACCAAACAAGGTTTTCCCTCTCAACATGTTACTAAAAAGAAATTTTGCATTAAAATCTGAAGATGTCGATGAAACTTGGCTATGGCATTTGAGATACGGGCATTTAAATTTCAGAGGCCTAAAATTGCTAAAGCAGAAAAATATGGTGATCGGTCTACCTTTTCTTAACAAAGAAGATAAAGTTTGCGAAGGTTGCATCTGTGGTAAATTTCACAGGCTTCCATTTACGAGTTCGTCATGGAGAGCAAAAGCTCCTCTTGAACTTGTACGTGTTGATATTTGTGGTCCTACGTAGATGCCATCTCTCAACAAGAAGAGATATTTTCTACTCTTCATTGACAATTATAGCAGGATGATGTGGATATATTTTCTTGAATAAAAGTCAGAGGCTTTCACCATTTTTCTTCAATTCAAAGCATTTGCAGAAAAACAAAGCGGTCAATATTCTTGAAGGTTTTAAGGACAGATCGTGGTGGAGAATTCACATCAAAAGAATTTTGGAATTTCTGCAAGTCAAATGGCATCAAAAGAGAGCTGACAACCAAATACACTCCTCAGCAAAATGGCGTGGCAGAAAGAAAGAACCGGACAATTGTATAAATGGCTCAGAGCATACTAAAAGACAAAGGGCTTCTAAATGATTACTGGGCGGAAGCTATACACACGGCAGTTTATGTCGTCAATAGATCTCCGACAAAAGCAGTAAGGAACATGACTCCACATGAAGCACGGCATCAGAAAAAGTCATCGGTAAAATATTTCAAAGTTTTTGGATGCATTGCATATGTGCACATTTCATCACAAAAAGTGAAAGAAAAGCTCGATAAAAATGGAGAAAAATGCAAATTTATATGCTACAGTGAAGACTCCAAAGTGATGTAGGACAGCCTAATCTAACTTTAAATAAGCATGCTATTTGAGAGGGGTAGATTCATGCAATCTTAAAAACAAATAAATATCAGCTTGATTTATACATCATAAACACAAGAAGGAAATAAGGGCAACATAGCATTGATTAGGGTCATCCATCACAAACACGAAGTATTGAATCTTAAAATCTGAATTTAATTGGAACCGGCGAAAGATAGAACTTTCGTCTTGCAATGGGTCCGTCTAACGATCCAAGTGGATTTTCTAATCCACTTGGATTGGATTAGAAATTTCCTGGATTGGAAATCTGGATTGGAAAATTCAGAGAAAAAAAAATGGTAGTTCTTTAAATATAGATTTGGGTGATGGGTTTTATGTGGGGATGAAAAGGGAATGAAAATCTTTTGAGATTAGGAGAAAAAGAAGAGAATGAGGTTAAAGAAAAGAATACCTTGAGAAAAGAGAGAAGGAGAAAGAAGTAGGGGATGAGAAATCGTTTACCTGGGCCTCACGCCCTCTTCCAATCACTGGAAGTCGAAGACGAGATCGTCAGAAGCAAAAAGCTCTTTTTCTTTTTTCATAAAACATCACATAACATGCTATGGGTATAGGGCAACCCTTATAAAATCATAATTATATAAAATTACCAAAATACCCCTACTTAAAAAAAGTTTCAAAAAAAAGAAATTCGCACAAAATTATGCACGAACTGTCTCAAAACATAATTAACTCAAATGTTCATAAACTAAATGTAAATTTAAGATGCCCGATGGGCCCCGATGATAGTGCCGTGAAGGTAGTGTAATGAAGGTGAGCCGTGACGATCCAACGGTCCGATGACACCATCCTCGCGATCCAATGGTCCAAATGTCTCCTCTAAGCAACTTACACATGTCATGAACACATGTATAAGGTCTTCAACCTCTAGAGACCCGACCCGTATCCGTCATCTAACCACATTGACACGGGTAATGCACGCCTCCTACGTTGATATACTTTGAATGGCTTGATGTCCGCATCAACTCCCCTCGACTGACAAGATCTCGACTCCGGCGAGATAAAACTTTTGTGCTTTTCTAACAAATCTGGATCTAGTCGCTGCAACTCTGCTTCCGTCAACCATGTACAGTCGGATGATGGTCTGTTCTTCCACTTCACTAAGTACCTCTGAAATCCACCGTCTCGAGTGGAAACAATTTGCTCATCCACAATTCCTTCAATTTCTTCTCTTATCTCAGGTATAGTAGGCATAGGTGGTGTAGGTTGGGAAGAAAATTCAGAAATTGGCCAATGGTTTGGAACAAAATTAGTGTCTATGGGATGGCTTGAACAAGGCATTAGATCCTCCACATTGAATGTTGAACTAATTCCCATGCGAGGTGGAAGATCTATCACATACGCATTGGATCAATCTTTTTCAGAATCTTAAATGGTCCAGCACTGCGTGCTTGTAACTTCTTAACGGTACCTTGTGGGAACCGTTCTGGCCTCATCCTAACCATTACATAATCACCTCATTAAATTCTTGAATTCTACGATGTAAGTCAGCTGAAATTTTGTATTGTGCATTACTAGCATTTATCTGCCTCCTAATCTCTGTATGCAATTCATGAATGTGATGGAAAAATGCATCGGCTAACTCTGAGGTCCTCTGAGTGACTGACATAGGTAACAAATCTATGGGTAATCTAGGTTTATAACCACTAACAATCTCGAATGGACTCATACCCGTAGACCTATTAACTGAACTGTTATATGCAAACTCGGCGACTGGCAAGACTAAGTCCCAAGTTTTAATGTGTTCACCCACCAAACATCGTAGTAGATTTCCGAGACTTCGATTCACAACCTCAGTTTGACCATCAGTTTGAGGATGGTAGGCAGACGAGAACTGGAGTCTCATACCCATCATATGCCATAATGTCTTCCAAAAATAACTAGTAAACCGGACATCCCTGTCAGATACTATGGTCTTAGGTAAACCATGTAAGCGAACCACCTCTTCAAAGAAAATCTTGGCTATGTTGGACGCATCTGAAGTTTTAGAACAAGGGAGGAAGTGGGCCATTTTTAAGAAACGGTCCACGACCACAAAAATGGAATCGTGCTTTTTAATTGTCTTGGGAAGTCCAAGCACGAAATCCATACTGATGTCTTGCCACGGTGCGTGTGGCACTGGCAATGGCGTGTACAATCCAGTATTCTGCTTCTTCTGTTTTGCCAGTTGACATGTTCGACATTGCCCTAAAATTTTGGCTACGTCTCGCTTAAGACTTGGCCAATAAAATCGATCCTCCACTAGGGCGATGGTCTTATCTCAACCAAAATGGCCAGCAATACCTCCAGCATGAAGCTCCCAAACAAGGAAATCTCGGAGGGAAGTGCGGGGAATACAAAGTCGGTCTCCTTTGAAAAAAAAAACCATCTTTTAGCACGAACTCACCCAAACTTATATGCTGGGCACCTACGAGTGACACATATGTTCCCCCAAAATCTGGACACATGGGATACTCGTCTTTCAATTGTTCAAACCCGACAACTTCTACACTCAAGGAGTTGAGCAATGTCACTCTCCTACTAAGGGCATCGGCTGGTTTGTTCTCGATCCCGGCTTTATGTTTCAGGACAAATGAATATTCCTGAAGAAACGCTGCCCACTTGGCATGCCTTATGTTAAGCTTCTTTTGGGAATTCAAATACCTCAAAGCCTCGTAATCAGAAAACAAGACAAATTCTTGCGGTAGAAGATAATGACGCAAATGACGTAGCGATTGCACTACCGCATAAAATTCTTTGTCATAGGTGGAATACTTTTGTTTTGCCTCATTCAGTTTCTCACTGAAATAGGCAACTGGATGACCCTCTTGGCTTAGTACTCCTCCTATACCTACGCCTGAAGCATCACACGCTACTTTGAAGACTTTAGAAAAATCTGGAAGACGCATGACGGGAGCCTCTATCATCTTTCCCTTAATATCTTTGAATGCCTTAGTTGCGGCCTTAGACCATATGAACTCTCCCTTTTTAATGCAATCAGTAATGGGAGCCATAATAGTGCTAAACCCTCGAATGAACCGACGATAAAATGTGGCTAAGCCATGAAAGCTTCTCACTTCATGTATGTTTCGCGGTTCAGGCCAGTCAACTATGGCCTTGACTTTTTCTGGATCTGCTCGCATCCCTACAGACGACATTATGAACCCTAAGAAGATAACTCTATCAGACAAGAACGAACATTTCTTAAGGTTCGCACATAACCTCTCCGCCCTCAGGACACTACAGACCTGTCTCAAGTGGTCGAGATGCAGCTCTTTAGTAGTACTATATATGAGTATGTCATCAAAATAAACCACTAAGAACTTCCCCATAAAGGGTCTCAAAACCTGGGTCATCACACGCATAAAAGTACTGGGTGCATCAGTCAAGCCAAAGGGCATGACCAACCACTCGTACAACTCATCCTTCGTCTTGAAGGCTGTCTTCCACTCATCTCCAGGGCGTATGCGTATCTGGTGATACCCACTCTTGAGATCTATCTTGAAAAAAATGGTGGATCTAGCCATCATGTCTAACATATCATCATGTCTGTCTTGGAAAAAATGGTGGATCAAGCCTCGGTATCTTAAACAAAACAATTTCCTACCTCCTTTATAATCTCACTTCTGGTAAATTGGCGATTTCTAGAGATGTGGTATTTGATGAAATGACATGATGGAAATGGGATGAGAAACAAAACAATGTTCCAAAGACATTTAAAGAGCCTGAAATTATACCAAAGATGACTACAACTCTATGTTCTTCTCCACAAAGCCCCACTACACCAAATTCAAGCTCAAGCAATTCTTCAAGCCCATCAAGCAGCTCTTCATCCGATTTTGATACACCTCCAAGAAAGGTACGTTCTCTAAGAGAAATTTATGATAAATGTGATGTTGCCTACTTTGCATGTGAGCCGCAAATATTTGAAGAAGCGGTAAAACAAGAAGAATGGATTAAGGCAGTGAATAAAGAAATTGCAATTATTGAGAAGAATCGCACATGGGAGCTAGTTGATCTACCTAAAGGAAAAAATGTTTTAGACTTGAAATGGATTTATAAGACCAAATATAATAACGATGGCTCAATTCAGAAACACAGAGCTCGATTGGTGGCAAAAGGTTATTCTCAACAACAAGAAATCGAAGAAAAAGTATATGTTGAGCAACCACAGGGATATTTGGTGAAAGGAAAAGAAGAAAAGGTATATCAACTCAAGAAAGCTCTATATGGATTAAAGCAAACACCAAGAGCATGGAACGGCAAGATCGACAATACTTTCATCAAAACGGCTTCAAGAGAAGTCCAAGTGAGCCATCATTATATGTGAAGAAAGAAGGTACGCATGATTTTCTTATTGTCTGCTGATCAGGGTCGAATATTGCATATCAGACCCCAGTAATTACTTGATTTTACATACATGATAATATTTAATGCCAGATTTTACTCGTGTTTTTGTTACAGGAGGAAATTAGGAGCGTGTATAGCAAAATGATGTTAAAAGCATAGATTTGACGCTCCAAGATTACCAGAGCACGAGATGTACTCCAGAAAACCAATGGTGAGGAATATACACGCCTAGGATCTGAGGAAAGCACGATAAAGAGGCCTGAAATTGGTGCAAAATGCAAGATCACATATTTTCCGCCATCTGATCAACTCGAAACTTCATACATGGGATTAGGGACATTAATTAACCGTACATTTCAAATTTCAGCCCTCGGATCACTATGGAAGTGCCCCAACTGACAAATCAGCCCATAAACCGTTGATTCTCGGCCCACCTGATATCTGAAAATGCTTCAACTTCGGATTCAACGCATTAATCTGGGAGACAAAGAAGATGGACGGTGAGGATTTCCAAGAAACATCATAGTAGACCCCACACCATGGTGGGTGTATACAGTGTACACGTGTACCATCGCCACACCGAATCGGTCAGCAGCGCTGACCGCTTTCTAAATCGAAGACGCGACCGACTTTTTTAAAAAAACGGAAATTTCCGTCTTCAGCAGCAGCGAGCGGTCGCACACCGTCTGATTTCGGACGAGTTGTGGGCCCCACCTAGTGTCCAAATGGACAATCCAAACCGTTCATTCACTTCCTGGGGCATCCATTACCACTGCCTAGATGGCAGAATCTTAGACTATAGCAGAAGATGGTGTTCCAACCGTTCAAACACCAAACGAACGGTCGGGCAGAAAGTCAGGTGGACCTCATCAACAAAAGGCAGAAATCTGCATTCCCAACCGTTTTTTCCTCCTCTATGCAATGGACGGAGTGGATGATTGAAAAAATTATCGGAATGGGACCCACCATCATCACAGCACGTCGTTCGCGTCCGCGTAACGCACGGCCGCTGGCCGTTTTTACGGACGTCAGTGGGCCCCACCCGTCACCTGTCTGGACGATCCGAACCGTCTATCTTGTAGAGGGCTATGAGAACTACAAAACCATGCTGAGATTCCACTCCCATGCGTACACACGTGTGCGGTACAGAAGCCAAAAGTGGACTGCCCCGGGACGTTAAAAACTGAGTTTGTTTGTGATTTCTTCTGTGGGCCGTGCTAATGGACCTTCAAAACCACCCATTCCTGACTGAAATTTCGTCCTGAATCTAATGGACGGAGTGGATTTTCCAGAAAACACCTCTGTGGGGCTCACCGATCACGACAGCGAAAGGGTGCGAAATGTTTTGCACAATTTGAAAATCCGGTTTTCTAGGCGATTGTGGGCCACCATCTTTGATCATATGGCAGATCTGAACCGGCCATCATGTAGAGGACCCAAGAAAGTCCTAAGGGACGGTGTTTGTTGGAATTTGAACGAGGAAAGTGTGGTTTTTCGAGGCCCCGAACTTAGCTGCGAAAAAGCTTTCGCTGCGCGTGCGACAGCTTCCCAGATCCGATTTTCACCACTCCAGCCACTCCATTAGGTATAAAAGAAGAGTCTTGGACATGAGAAAGAGCATTCAGATCCAGAGAATTCCAGATCTACAACAAGGGAGGAAAGAAAGTAAGAAAGAAAGAAAGAGAAGAAAGAAAGAAAAAGAAGGAAAATGGCTTTGTTATTTCAAACTTATGTTTTTATTTTCCTATCTAGATTTATGGATTTCTAAACTCTTTATCTAGGGCTGAGATGAAGCCCCTAATTCGAATAATCCTTGTTCTCATATGTTGATTTTACTTTAATCAGATTGGTTGTTTCTTTCTCTAGTGTGCTTGATTGGTTTAAATTCTATATTTCTCCATCTATGAACTTTTGAGTCTATGGATGGATGTGGTCTGGATGCTTATTCTAGGTGCTTGTATCTGATCATGAACAGGTTCCTGTAGAGGAAGAAACAGGGTGCTTTACTGAACTGCATATTCCATATGCCCGATTTGGACATGGGATATGTTATTCATGGCATTGCTTAAAGGAATTAGACAATCTGTATGCCCAATTAAGGACACAGATTGTGCTTTTTCTAGATAAGTGGATCAATCTAATTTAAGGTGAATTAACAGACAAAACAAGGGTTAGGATAATTAGGGGTGGATTCGAAAGTCCTAGTTCTCTTTCTCTGATTAAATTTTCTTCCCTATTCTCAATAGTTATTTTCCATAAATTTGTGTTAGCAATTTGATCTTTTATTTGTTGAATTAGTTAAGGAGAATCGTGAATTTGAATTGTGACGACCAGTCCCTGTGGATTCGACCTCGGTCTTACCGAGTTTATTACTACATCACAACCCTATACTTGGGGAGTGAACAAGTTTTTGGCGCCGTTGCCGGGGACTGTTTCGATCCAAATTGGATTTAAGATTCTCTCTTATCATAATTCATAGTCTTAGGATTTTACTAATTTTAGATTAGAGTTTTTGTTTAGAAACTAACCTGTTTCCTATTTTGTAGGGTCCTGAAATAAACTTCTAATTTGGTAATCCCTTTCTAAATTCTTTATTTTTTCTAATTTTTATTTTTAGAATTAGGATTTTACTTTTTAGGAATTTTCTAATTCTAGAATTTCTTTTGAATTTTTGAATTTTCTATTTTTAGATTTAGATTCTTCTTTTAAGTAACTTTCTATTTTCTAGTTTTAGAAATTTCTTTTTCCTTTTAGAAACCTACGTAGCTTTTTATTTTTTTTTAGTAACTTTCTAATTTTAGGATTTTTTTTTCCTTTTTAGAAACTAACTCTTTTTTTTTTTGTTCTTTAGGAAGTTTCTAATTTTAGATTTTCTGTTTTAGAAACTAACTTGTTTGTTTTCTTTTGCAGGATTCTAACATAGATCTCCAATTGGTAACATCTTTCTAAATTCTCCAGTCCCCTCTACTTTCTATTTTGAGATTTAGGTTTTCAATTTTTAGGAATTTTCAACTTTCTAACTTTGGATTTGGTAACTTTCTATTTTCTAGTTTTAGAAACTTTCTTTTTAGAAATTAACCGTTGCTTAGGATTTTTCTATCATTATTTTAGGAAACTTGATTTGTTTTTGTTTTTATTTACAGGAATTGAGGAAGGAAGCTACTAAGTGAAGGAGGAGCTTCTGAAATCTTCTGACATCAATCATCTCCTTTCCTGAGTTCTTTCTTCCCATTCTTGTTGACATAGTTTTAACTTGTTTTAGAATCTCATAGTTTCTAGTTCTAGTTTTATTTCTCTTAGGTTGCTTTTTAGTTTAGTTTCCTTTCTTACATTGCAATAACATAGTTTATGCTAGGACGTAGATCTCTGAATATAGAACTAGCACCTTTTGATCCTGAAATAGAAAGAACTTTTCGTAAAAGATTTAGAAACATCCTATTTGAAATGGCAGAAGAGAATGGAACTAAAGCTCTTAGAGATTATTCAGCTCCTGTCCAATTCAATGCGCCTTCATGCATAGTGTTGCCCACTACCACGGCAGCACACTTTGAACTTAAGACTGGGGTCATACAGTTGTTGCCTTCCTTTTATGGGTTAGACAAGGAGGACCCATATCATCATGTGAAAGAATTCCTAGACATTTGCTCTACCTTTAGGTTTCAAAACTTTTCAGACGATTCGATCCGTTTGCGCCTTTTTCCTTTTTCTTTGAAGGATAAGGCGAAAGCATGGTTGAATTCTCTAGGAGTTGGGTCTATCACTACATGGGACCAATTGTCTAGGAAGTTCTTAAACAAGTTCTTCCCTGTTCACAAAACAAATGCTCTCCGTAGAGAAATCACTAATTTCACACAAAAAGAGGGAGAGCACTTTCATGAATGTTGGGAAAGATGGAAGGACTTACTTCTTAAATGTCCACACCATGGTTTTGAAAAGTGGCAACAGGTTCAATACTTTTATGACGGTTTGACACCCCAAAACCGTCGCATGGTTGATGCCACCAGTGGAGGGTCATTCATGACCAAAAGTGATGTTGAAGCATGGAACTTCTTTGAAACCTTGTGTGAAAATTTCCAGCAATGGGACTATTCAAATAGAGATGACAGAAGTTCCCAACCACAAAAGAGAGGTAGTATATATGAGATAGGAGTCACGCCAGATCTCCATGCCAAGATTGATGGCCTGACAAAGAAGGTTGATGCTCTGATGTTGCATAATGGACCTCCACAAACAACTCAAGCCGAGGCTTGTGCCATATGCTCTAGCCCTGCCCATCCTATGCAGTCTTGTCCATCTGGTGCAGCATCCCCAGAACTTCTCTCTGAACAAGTACATGCTATGAATACTTTTCAAAAACCTGGGAATGATCCTTACTCGAACACATACAACCCAGGGTGGGCTAGACATCCAAATTTTTCTTGGGCAAAGGGACCACAACAAGGAGGACCACCTGGAAATCCTCCTATGCAACCTCAGCAGTTTCCACAATATCAACAAATGCCTGCACAATCAAGGAAACCATCTCTTGAGGATACACTCCATCTTTTTATGCAGAGTTCTCTCCAATTCCAAAAAGACACCCAACAAACCTTACTAGCCAACCAGCAAAGCTTACATGCAAATGCGCAATCCATTGCTAAGCTGGAAGTACAAATGGGTCAACTAGCTGCCACATTGAGTGAGAGAGAGAAGGGTAAGTTCCCTAGCCAACCTGTGGCCAATCCAAAGGGACAGTATGAGATTGGCTCTAATTCCAACCAAGGGCAATATCATGAGCAAGCCAAATCGATCATTACCCTTCGGTCAGGCAAACAGATTGACAACAAAATAGATATACCTAGGGATGAATCAAATCAAGGTGACGCAGAGAGACACACCAATGCATCCAAAGTCCAAAAACTCTCTGACTCTCCAAGAGCAGCTGACGTGCCCAAAGCGCCCTTTCCTCAACGTCTGGCACCAATGAAGAAAAGAAACAACTTTGATGAAATCTTGGATGTGTTTAAAAAAGTGCAAGTCAACATCCCGTTGCTTGACGCTATCAAGCAAGTCCCTCCTTACGCTAAGTTTCTTAAAGATTTATGCACTCAAAAGCGTAAGCAGAATGTTCATAAGAAAGTCTTCCTTGCAGAGCAGCTTAGCTCCATGATTCAACATAACACTCCTCCTAAATTTAGGGATCCAGGAGCTCCCACCATTTCTTGCGGCATAGGAGATCATAAGATAGGGAAGGCATTGCTTGATTTGGGGGCGAGCGTCAATTTGTTACCATATTCGGTTTATGAGCAGCTAGGACTTGGCGAGTTGAAACCGACTAAAATAACATTACAACTAGCTGATAGATCTGTCAAGGTGCCCCGTGGTGTTATTGAAGATGTGCTAATCCAGGTTGACAAATTTTATTTCCCAGTGGATTTCATAGTTATAGATACTCAGCCTGTTCAGAATCCTCATAGTCAGATCCCAGTCAGTTTGGGTCGTCCATTTTTGGCCACATCTAATGCTATTATAAATTGCCGAAATGGAGTTATGAAGTTGTCCTTTGGTAACATGAATATTAAACTTAATGTTTTTAATGCAGGACAACAATCCGCAGATTTGGATGACATATTTGAAGTGGACATGATCGAGAGCCTTGTGCAGGACTCCTTCCGTACATCTTTTGAAGATCCTCTTGAGACCTGCTTAGCACAATCGGGCATGGATTTTGACATCGATAGTCCCATCCACGAAGTCAATGCACTGCTCGACTCTACTCCTATATTGGAGACTGAAAAATGGAGAGCGAAAGTGGAACCTCTTCATCCCTCTGAGACTCTTCCTGACAGCACAGTTTCTAACTCTGAGAAGGCAAAAGAGAACAGGTTGCTTAATGTTCTTCAAACATATAAGGCAGCAATTGAACGGAAGATAGAAGAAATACAGGGAGTGTGCCCCACTGTATGTAAGGATCATGCTGTGGAAATGTCACGTAAAATGCAATGGAAGCATGATCCTAACATGAAAGAAGTTGTTCAAGCAGAAGTCCTTAACTTATTTGACGACAGTGTCAGTTACCTCCTTGCAGATAGCATAGCTCATGGGAACTCACATCACTTGTCTGGGATTGGTTAACCACAGTGTTGAGGTAAGTTCTTTGGTGGACCCTGGTCTTAAAGATTAATGAATTCATGGTCCGTTTTTGGTCTGGCTGAAGACGTTAAACTTAGCGCTCCTGGGAGGCAACCCAGCATTTCTTTGATTTCTTTGTTAGTTAGTTCAATGTTTGTGGGTAACATTACTGCAAACCCTCACGAGACTACAACTCGTCCACTAGGGGTAACCTAGGGGTTTAAAGGCTTGTTGCATGCGCTAAATGCAATCGAGAGCACCTGCGAAAGTGGTATAGGTAGGATCTTCTTTTATTTTTCTTTTATTTTTACTTCTGTTGATCTCTCTCTTGTGCTAACTTGCTTTTATGATGAAATTTTTTGAGAAAGCTTCTTGATTCTCCATCAAGGTACTATCTTTCCATCACTCATCTTTTCTCCTCGCTGTCCCATGTGCATTGCATGCTTATTTCTTTTACATTGAGGACAATGTAGATTTTAGGTTGGGGGTGGGAGATTAGGGTACCTAATCAGTATTCTCTTGATCTTGAGCACAATTTGTGAAATTTTTAAAATTTTTTCTGGAATTTCTATTGAATTCAAAGTGATTTTGAAGGATAGTTGTGATTTTAACATTATAAGATATGTGATGTTGGTAACTTATGACTCTTGGATTCGGCCATCTACTTGATTTCACAGTCAATTTTGAATTGATAATCCATGATTAGAAATTGTAAACATTGATTGAGCCATGATTTCACATATCACATCTCGCTTACACATTAAGTTTTCAGTTCGATAACCGAATGATTAACTTGGTAAAAAGAAGAATTAAAAGGCTAAGTCACATAATCGTCATCATAGGTTTGCTCCCTATAGATGAAGATTCGATTCCTCATAATTGACAAAAAAAAAAAAAAAAAGAAGTTAGGCGACAAGTTTTCGCCATAGGTTTGCTCCCTATAGGTGAGAATTTGATTCCTGTCATTTGTGTTACTGCTCATAAATAAAAAAAAAAAAAAATCAAAGGTTGATAAAATGAAAAGTTAATCTGTGAGATAAGTGTTGGTTTCAAGCTTGGCAACTTACCAAAGATATCATGAAATTGACAATTGGATCTCTTAATGATTGTACGTCGAGAATATACTATACACTCGTGGAACTCAATGTTTAGGAATGTTCAAATTAATGGATTAATATTTTAAACTTGAGTATGAAATCTGCTGAGAGCTTGATCCCAAGAGAAAAATTTCACACACCAATCATGAATCTTAGAATTTTCACATCTCAAGCTATCTGTTCACAAGTCACTTGAGTTTACAGGAATTATCTTTTATCTCTAAAATTATTTTCGCATGTTTTGCTCGGGACTAGCAAAATGCTGGTTGGGGGTTGTGATCAGGGTCGAATATTGCATATCAGACCCCAGTAATTACTTGATTTTACATACATGATAATATTTAATGCCAGATTTTACTCGTGTTTTTGTTACAGGAGGAAATTAGGAGCGTGTATAGCAAAATGATGTTAAAAGCATAGATTTGACGCTCCAAGATTACCAGAGCACGAGATGTACTCCAGAAAACCAATGGTGAGGAATATACACGCCTGGGATCTGAGGAAAGCACGATAAAGAGGCCTGAAATTGGTGCAAAATGCAAGATCACATATTTCCCGCCATCTGATCAACTCGAAACTTCATACATGGGATTAGGGACATTAATTAACCGTACATTTCAAATTTCAGCCCTCGGATCACTATGGAAGTGCCCCAACTGACAAATCAGCCCATAAACCGTTGATTCTCGGCCCACCTGATATCTGAAAATGCTTCAACTTCGGATTCAACGCATTAATCTGGGAGACAAAGAAGATGGACGGTGAGGATTTCCAAGAAACATCATAGTAGACCCCACACCATGGTGGGTGTTTACAGTGTACACGTGTACCATCGCCACACCGAATCAGTCAGCAGCGCTGACCGCTTTCTAAATCGAAGACGCGACCGACTTTTTTAAAAAAACGGAAATTTCCGTCTTCAGCAGCAGCGAGCGGTCGCACACCGTCTGATTTCGGACGAGTTGTGGGCCCCACCTAGTGTCCAAATGGACAATCCAAACCGTTCATTCACTTCCTGGGCCATCCATTACCACTGCCTAGATGGCAGAATCTTAGACTATAGCAGAAGATGGTGTTCCAACCGTTCAAACACCAAACGAACGGTCGGGCAGAAAGTCAGGTGGACCTCATCAACAAAAGGCAGAAATCTGCATTCCCAACCGTTTTTTCCTCCTCTATGCAATGGACGGAGTGGATGATTGAAAAAATTATCGGAATGGGACCCACCATCATCACAGCACGTCGTTCGCGTCCGCGTAACGCACGGCCGCTGGCCGTTTTTACGGACGTCAGTGGGCCCCACCCGTCACCTGTCTGGACGATCCGAACCGTCTATCTTGTAGAGGGCTATGAGAACTACAAAACCATGCTGAGATTCCACTCCCATGCGTACACACGTGTGCGGTACAGAAGCCAAAAGTGGACTGCCCCGGGACGTTAAAAACTGAGTTTGTTTGTGATTTCTTCTGTGGGCCGTGCTAATGGACCTTCAAAACCACTCATTCCTGACTGAAATTTCGTCCTGAATCTAATGGACGGAGTGGATTTTCCAGAAAATACCTCTGTGGGGCTCACCGATCACGACAGCGAAAGGGTGCGAAAGGTTTTGCACAATTTGAAAATCCGGTTTTCTAGGCGATTGTGGGCCACCATCTTTGATCATATGGCAGATCTGAACCGGCCATCATGTAGAGGACCCAAGAAAGTCCTAAGGGACGGTGTTTGTTGGAATTTGAACGAGGAAAGTGTGGTTTTTCGAGGCCCCGAACTTAGCTGCGAAAAAGCTTTCGCTGCGCGTGCGACAGCTTCCCAGATCCGATTTTCACCACTCCAGCCACTCCATTAGCTATAAAAGAAGAGTCTTGGACATGAGAAAGAGCATTCAGATCCAGAGAATTCCAGATCTACAACAAGGGAGGAAAGAAAGTAAGAAAGAAAGAAAGAGAAGAAAGAAAGAAAAAGAAGGAAAATGGCTTTGTTATTTCAAACTTATGTTTTTATTTTCCTATCTAGATTTATGGATTTCTAAACTCTTTATCTAGGGCTGAGATGAAGCCCCTAATTCGAATAATCCTTGTTCTCATATGTTGATTTTACTTTAATCAGATTGGTTGTTTCTTTCTCTAGTGTGTTTGATTGGTTTAAATTCTATATTTCTCCATCTATGAACTTTTGAGTCTATGGATGGATGTGGTCTGGATGCTTATTCTAGGTGCTTGTATCTGATCATGAACAGGTTCCTGTAGAGGAAGAAACAGGGTGCTTTACTGAACTGCATATTCCATATGCCCGATTTGGACATGGGATATGTTATTCATGGCATTGCTTAAAGGAATTAGACAATCTGTATGCCCAATTAAGGACACAGATTGTGCTTTTTCTAGATAAGTGGATCAATCTAATTTAAGGTGAATTAACAGACAAAACAAGGGTTAGGATAATTAGGGGTGGATTCGAAAGTCCTAGTTCTCTTTCTCTGATTAAATTTTCTTCCCTATTCTCAATAGTTATTTTCCATAAATTTGTGTTAGCAATTTGATCTTTTATTTGTTGAATTAGTTAAGGAGAATCGTGAATTTGAATTGTGACGACCAGTCCCTGTGGATTCGACCTCGGTCTTACCGAGTTTATTACTACATCACAACCCTATACTTGGGGAGTGAACATCTGCCTTTATGTTGATGACTTGATATAAACTAGCACCAGTCCAAAGATGATAGAAGAATTCAAAAGGGCGATGATGAAGGAATATGAGATGACTGATCTCGGCCATATGAGATACTTCCTTAGCATCCAAGTAAGGCAAAACCATGGCGAAATATTTATTTCACAAGAAAAGTATGTCAATGATCTCTTAATGAGATTCAACATGTCAAAATGCAAATTCATCACAACTCCAATGACTATAAATCAGAAGTTGTCAAAGCATGATGAAGCACATAAGGTTGATGCCTCAATTTATAGAGGCTTAGTTGGTTCGTTAACTATCTTTCAAATACTAGGCCAAATATTGTATATGCAGTCAATCTGGTCTCGAGGTTCATGAGTGAGCCTAACAGAATTATTTTGAAGCTACAAAAAGAATTTTAAGGTACATCCAAGGGACCAAAAGTTACGGCATCAAGTACTCGACAGAAGAAGATAATGGGCTTATTGGATTTACAAATAATGATTGGACAGGATCAGTTGATGAAAGAAAAAGTACTTCAGGATATGTATTCTGTATGAGATCAAAGATTATCTCATGGAAATCAAAGAAGCAGAAGACAATTGCATTATCATTCGCCGAAGCAAAGTATATTTCAGCTACTGGAGCAGAGCAGCATGTAAAGCAATTTGGATTAAAAAGATTTTAGGTGATTTACAAAATGAACAAATATCGTCTACTACTATTTTCTGTGACAACATGTCAGCAATTGCCATGACAAAAAATCCAGTCTTTCATAGTCGATCAAAGCACATCGAGCTTCGCCATCACTTCATTAGGGAGTTAGTTGAAGAATGACAAATTAAACTGAAGTTTTGCAGGTTAGAAGATCAACTCACGGATATTTTCACCAAGGCCGTGACTATAGAAAAATTCATCAAATTCAAAAAAATGATGGGAGTGCAAGATTTTCAAATTAAGGGGGAGTGTTGAAAATATAATTTGAAAATAAAGATATTTTAGAAATATCTATAATGTTTCTAGAAAGTGTCTAGAAAGTATTTAGAATGTGTCTAGGAAAAATCTAGAAAGTGTCTTTTGAGTTTCCCAAGTAATTAATGTTTATTGTAGAAAATTGTAATGCATTTACTCTTATGTGTAGATTATTCCTCAAGAGTCTATAAAAAGGAACTTCATGTACATGGGAGGAAACAACAACAAAAACAAGCAGGAAATTCCTCCCTTCCAACCGTTCAAAGCATTGCAATATCCACTTCATAATTCAAAATATTCAAAAGCATTCTGCTTGCAATACTCCAAGTCCAAAGAAAATCTATTCTTCCTCTCCTCTTCTCCAACACTTCTCCGGCAGCCCATCGAGCCACAGCAGGTAGTCTTACCTCTGATGATCCGGTCTGCATTTGTTTTATCAGCGGCCCCACCGGATGGACTAATCGTGTTAAAGGCCACATGAAAGTATCTTCTTCTCTTGGAGCTCTGAGCTGCATTGCATCCAACTCCATTGTTCGCAAGAATAGCATCGGCCTCCTTATACCTGTGAACATGGTGCAAGAACCAAACGGTAACCATTGTCCTTCCTGTCTCTCATGGTTCCCATAAGATCTCTCCTGTCTCTCATGGTTCCCATAAGGTCTCTGATCACGATGGGAGCGCAACCTGTGACTCAAATCAGACCCACAAGATCACAGAACTGACCTTAAGTTTCACAGTCGAGCACCGGCAGATACAGAACGAAAGCTAGATCAGGCGGAACAGGTATTTGGGAAATCGGAGATGGTCAGCAACATCAAATGCATTTGGTGCCGAACATATCAAAGACCACAACCAATGGAAGTAAGGTGATGGATGAAATGGCAGTGTATGAGGTTTGAAGAGGGGATGGATCTTCTCAGGACCAGAGAAATGCATGTTTCGTGGTCTGCATCTGGGGGATATAAGAGATGTTGATCAGAGGAAGTGGGACGACATGAAGGCCATGACACTTGGGGAGGGACCGAATTGGGATTGAGCGGCAGAATCATGGTTGGTCTGGACGAAGATGGTAATAGAGGAGCATTAAGAGGGACTAGGCGATTGGCACGTTCCAGCAGTGAGGTGACATAGCCCATGCCTGGGCTGGCCAAGACCACGACATGAGGTTTTGGAGTCTCCATGGCTTCAGCCTGCACCAGTAATGAAAAGGCTCACAGTAGAATGAATTTTATGGTTGATGGGAGAGATGGGAACCCTCTAACGTATAACACCCAAGCCGTGGGGCCCACCATGTTGCATATGTAAAATCCACTCGGTCCATCATGTTATATCATCGGCTCTAGGCCCTGACACAAACAATCAATCAGATCCACAACTCAGGTGGGGCATACCCCAGGGAACAATGCGGTATGGGATGCCGACCACAGGTTTTGTGATCACACTGTATAACATAGAGGTTTAACAAGCAGTTTTACGTTGTTCTCATTCATGGTGTGCCGTAACGGTCGTTACGAGGTTACAAAGGCCGTTACGTAAAGGTAACGGTGGCAACCGTCACACGTTATGGGATCGTAACAACTGTTATGAAAAAAAAAAAACGACTTGTAATTACCGTTAACAACACGTTACAATAAAGGTTTTTCGAGAATTTTTTTAATTTAAAAAAAAAAAAAAAGAAAAGAGAGAGACCGTAATGGCCATTACGGGGCCGTAACAGCCGTTATGCCCCGTATCATAAAAGTAATTGTGGTGACCGTTACGGCTACCATTACCGTTATGGAACACCTTATAATCACATTGGCATGGCCAATTGAAGTTTTTCGTACTAGGCTCTATAGTATAGGCAGACATTAGCATTTGATTCTTGTCCTTTTGCGTTTGTCTATTTCAACTGATAGGCATTAGGGCGGAAAGTTGGACGAGTTGAACCCGACCGACCCATGACCAACCCGATATTGGGTTGGGCTTGGGCAGGATGTATTGAGTCCGATCTCAGGCTTGGGCTATACAAACACCAACCAGATAAAACTTGGGTCGGGCTCGGGTTGAGGTCTTGGGTTGCCCAACCCAACCAGAACCCGATCAATATATAAGTTACTTATAGATTATAATTGAGTGTGAATCGTATGTGTTGAAGACATAGGAAATTCCGGTGTTGTCGGGTCTCATTGGTTCACATCATTTCCGATGACTTGAGCTAACAAGAAATGCTGGATTTCTCTCCCAAATCGATTGTGCGCTACACAACACAACTTTTAATTGCGTAGTTGTCCTAGATTTTAGCTTGTTTGTTTAGAATAAATGAAGTTCTTTATGATAAATAAGTACGTATATGATTAATAAAATCATAAACATAAAAAATAAGACGTGTATTGAAATATAATAAACTAACGCAATCATTAAAATATTAGCATGTATCTACCCGACCAACCAGACCGGTTTGGGTTGGGCTTGGGTTGAGAATTCCCAAATCGAGGTTGGGTTGGGTTGGGTTGAGGTACAAGAACCTTGGGTTGGGCTCAAGGTTGGGCTAGGGTTGAGCACCAACCCGACCCAACCCAACGCAACCCAACCCAACCCAACCCACCCGACTTTCAGCCCTAATAAGCATGATATAGGAAGATGCCCTGTGACTCAACAAAGGGAAAAGATACAGGAAGATAAAGCCGGGCCAATTTTTCTTTTTAACAAAAAAGGAAAGAAAAGGCAGAGCTGGCTGGCTAGCTGTGGTTAAGCGCGCCCAAAAGGCCCATGCACAACCAATCAAGATCATATGATATCCAGCCAATGGGCTTGTGTGGCCCTGCTGCAATGTGTACGAATGATCCAATCAGTGTGTATACCAAGCATTCAATGTATCCGTTAGTCATCCCAGATTACAATGTTATTATGGTGGTTTTGGTGGAGTCTGTGACAGGCTAGAGTAGCGAAGGGACCAGCTGAAAGGCTCCATGCCTTGAACAGGTAGTGGGATTTCAAGTACAGCTCGGTGGGTTCAAACACTTGTAAATGGCTGAAGCAGGCTGCTTGTAAGTAGGTATGCTCTTCGGATCAACCAATCTCACCTCTCCAGGACTGAAAGACAGATCCCTATGCCTGCAAATATAGAATATAAGTATATATCACAACTAAGGTTTCAAATCCTGAATTCATATGGAAAGACAATTCAAACCAACTGTCAAGGAGGGACAACTCCAATACTGAGGAATGCTAAGCAATAAACTCTCACCTAGTGCTATGATTGATCAAGCACCAATCCATGTAGGCACTTTGTGGATATGGAAATGTCATAAATGGGCCCCACATGGGTGCTTGACCAATCAGCGCATGAGGATGTGAGATTTTCATAGTCACATCTTGGATGAGCATTCCTCCAGTCTTTTCAGTGCCAATACATGTATTTTATGGCATGGAAAAACAGTGATGGTTTGGTAAAGCTTGGTAGATTAACCAAGCGCGCATAGACTGATCAAGCGCCAATCTGGAAGGGCCCTTTGGGGATGACATGATTTGCCCCTCTGACGTGGCCTAGAGAACAAGTGCAAACGTGCGCACGTCTGATGTGGGGGCCGCATTGAAAAGAGCAAAATCATCATGCAGTGGTAAGCTATTCAATAAAGGTAATAGTGGACATAACAGCCACTACCGTTACCATTATGATACGGGCCACAACGGCTGTTACAGTCTTTTTTTTCCTTTTTAGGAAAAAAAACTGTATCAGTATCAGGTGTGCCCCCTAACACATAACAACTCCCACCGCCACTGTTGCATAACAGTCGTTACAGCCATTAAGTACCTGTTTTTTAATTACTTGCATGGGAGGATCTTTGCTTTCATTGTGGAACCCACATTTGACAAGCCACATGGCGCTTTTTCATTACACCACATCGGGGATTACTGGATATTCCTACAACCCCTGGTATAGGCAATTCACATCCCTTTAGGATGTGGGGATGTCAGAAATGGGCTGCACGTGGGTGCTTGTCAATCAGCACGTGAACATGTGAGGTTTTCCTATATGGAAAAACAATACTGGTCTGGTAGGCTTGGGCGATAAATTACACCTTTTATCTGCACTTGATGAATCTACCGAAGGAAAGGTAATTGCATATATCTCTCAAATAAATAAATAAATAAATAAATAAAATTAATTGCATATTACCTGCGGAGATCAAGACCTACTAAACCAGCTTGAAGAACTGTTAAATTGTCAGAATCTGGCGAGACAATAATAACAGTATCTCCAGAGTATTGGGTCTCTAGAATTGACATGAGTTGCGTTACACGAACAAAAACGTCTGAAACACTTTCATTTGGGGTTCCATTGTCAATGGGAGGTGGCTTGATGCTGGGAGAAATACTATCCGATGCATATACCTGAAGTGTATTTGTTCAAAGGGAAAAAAGGGTCAGTACCATTTAGAAATGCATGTCTGAAAAGGGTATTATACAATGGTCAGCCTGAGAAAATTTGTACAACAAGTTTGAGTTTTCAGTTTGTACAATTGGGCATGTGATTGAGTGATCTGGACCATTGATATGATAGACCTCATGAATGGCCCATTCACCAAAAATCCCCCGCAAGCAAGATCCTTGGTGAAAAGTATTTGGCCTTTCTTTGGTTGAATTTGAAACTTTATTTTGTATCTTAACCGTCTATTTGTCAGCCACCTGTTGAAAGGTTAGGTCTTCTCATCTGGTAGAGTTTCAATGTGATACCTGTTGAAAGGTTAGGATTTTCTTATCTGGTAGATTTTGATGTGATATACATGCACCTCGAAGCTGATAATATCAACAGTTTGGATTACTGAACCATGGGCGCAGCATGTACATAAACCCAAATGCTACTACACCTACTTTGGCCCAAGCATTGTATTATACCTTAATCTGAAAATCCTGCCACTGAATCCAACTGAAAAATTCACATTGCTGACATGGTTTTGAAAATTGGTTATGATACAACCATATCAGCCTCCCTGTTAAGCAATATAAGGTCATGCAGTCTGTTCTAAAGAACATGGGTTGTGTCAAACCGTATTGGGCGATACACATTTCAACCATGGAGGAAGCTTAAAAACCCATTATACTAGATCAAGGCTTATTTTGGAGATCAGAACACACAATTTGGGTGATATTCGATGAATTAAAGCATAATGAAACCATTTTGGGAAACTGAGAGGGGGGAAACTATTAGTTTTTCATCTTCTTTTTGTCATATTTCAATATAATCGGCCTAATCTATCTTAACCCATCAAACCATGCTTGATTTGTGTTCAATTAGGGTATATTTGGTTGACTTTCAACAAGTCATGCCAACAAAGAGGGTTAATAGTATACAATCCTCTGTTCATTATTGCTACGGGGAAGCAGGGAATGGTATGTGCCAAAAAGGGGCAAAAGGAACGGTGTGGCCTTCTTGCTTTAGGAGAGCTTTGAAGAACGATGAAATCCCTATAAGTATTAGCCTGCTATCCTTGCTCAAGGAGAATCAAATCAGTCACAAAGAATGAAGGGTGTGAACGCTTTCTCAGTTAGATCATGGCAGTGGGCATTCAGGAGAAATCGAAAACCATTGGTCGATTGGGCCTCAATGGCATCATTGAAATGAGCAGCAGGAACCCAATGAAAGTAAATGTTTTCTGCTGGGAAGTATGTAAACATGACCTTTTAACCATAGACAATCTTCAGAAACGTGGGATGTGGATTCCTAACAGATGCCCAATCTGCAAACAAGCAGAGGAGACCTGCACACATGTACCAATCCACTGCAACTATGCAGGGAAAGTGTGGTCAGCAATCTTCAGAAAGTTTGGGGTCAATTGGGTAGTTCCAGCAACTGTGCGGGAGCTACGTTCGGGGTAGAATCAAAGGGCCCTGTGGATGTTCGCGGTAAAAGTGACGGTTTGCACTCTCTGAAAGAGAGAAACAACCGAATATTTAGCAGGAAAGAAAGCTCGTTAGGGGATGCCTTCATCAGAATCTTCAGGCTGATCAATCATGGAATGGAGTACCCTAGACAAACAATTGAGTAGGATCCAGAGGCTTCAGATCTTCAAGATCTGGGATGCGATTCTGCGGGAGAAACCCAGGTCCATTTAGCCTCATTTCTCCCCAAGGATTGAATCTTAAGGTCTACAAAGGCATGCAGGAGCTGTAATAGAATGGAGTTTTTGGTGTTCATGCTATTGTAAGGCTTCATCTGATCTTGTAAAGGTTTTCTAGCCAGCTTTGTTGATCTGTATGTTTTGGATTTTTCAGCTTTTTAATTAAAATTTCACCATTCATCATCATTAAAAGAAAAAAGAAATAAAATAAAATAAAATCTGCCCCTTACTGCCCAATAAGAATCCAATATGGTCCAATACACCACGCATAATATCATTTTTGGGCGCAGTCAATACAACAACCAATAACTTCATTTAAAACCCTGGTTGCTAAAGGATATACATTAAGCCACCTAGAGGTCCAACATCCAAGAGAAGTAAATTCATGTATATGTTTAGGGTACTGGTATGGACATGATAGGATGCAGATATCAGTACCATCAACTTATGGATGCTTGTATGCTATGGATCAAATATACCAAATTAGGCTTCTTTGGATATACCCTCAAATCTGGTTTGGTTTAGGGTTTTTGGCATGATCCATCTACTTGTCATGTGGCGACCAATGTTTTAAATGGCGAATAGCATGTAGCACACCGTTCGCCCTCTAAATCGTGAGGCGTAAGCCTCATAGCGTGTAGAGTAAGCTACACATGACTTCTACATTTTTAATCAAGGCTATGCTTGGCTGCTCCAATTTCATGATATTCACCAAATTAGACTGATTAATAATAAAATTAACAAAATTTCATAATATTTGGTGCAACCGAAGACAACCTAAAGTAATAGGAAAGGGTAATCATTAAGTATAAAGGTAAAGAAAGAGCAAGAAATTTATTTAATGCTGTTATTTATATTATTTTTACTAAAAGCATTGAAAAGATTAATTATTTTTTATTGAAAATAGAAAAATGTAACAAATCATTATAAACATTGATTAATTTTAATGCAGTGAAAAGTAACTTGTAATGTAAGCTACATTGCGTGTAGCATAGTCTACATAGCGTGTAGCATAGTTTATGTAGCTTGTTGCGTACACATATTATCATGTAGCGTAGGCCACATGCGACTTAAGCTATTTTCATGAGCTGCATAGCATTGAGGCTAAGTTATGCTATGTAGCGTAAGCTACACGCTACATAGCGTAGCTATTTAAAATACTGGCAGCAACCTAGAAAACAGAAACTACATGCATGCAATTCCATTATCCCACTTTTCCACCCCAAATCAATACCAGCTGACACGAAACGAATGTTAAATTGGGAAGAGCAATCCTGTTCATCGCCAAAAGCAGGAATCAATAAGGGCTGTCCTTTAAGTGTTTACTTTTATGTGCTCCTAACAATTTTCTAATGGTATTAGAGTCAGATAGGAATAATAGTCCATACCAATATCCTGTATTTGACAATGCAGAATTGCATCCCCACTTCCATATCAGTAACCCTATCCTAGGAACCATAGATTGAAGCTGGTTGTGTTCTAATTTCATCAATCTATAACACTCCATGAAGGCATGAATTTCAACATAATAATACCCATTTCATGAATTTATGTTTCAATGATCTACATATAAGTTATCAGATACAATATCTAATAAATATCAATCAGTACAAAGTCACTAAAAGGTACCTCAGTAACAGACTCCAAGCTCTTTCCTTCATATGCTCCCAGCCCACGAGCATCGAGAAAGCTGTACTCTGGAACAATATGGCTGCAAAAGCAGAGTTGTACAATAGTTGCAGACAACAGCAAATGATGTTCGCACCCACATCCATGATACAATGTGCATACAAGCCATACCATCCAAATTGTAGGCCCTACCAAGCATGATCCATAGCCCAAAACTCAAACTGGTCTGACAATCCTAACCGTCTGATCAGCAGTACCAAAAGGACTGCTAAAAAGAAGAAGGAAAAAAAATAGCCCACCATCCAAAATCCAAATCAGATGGGGTCGGCTATATGCCCCCTTCCACAGTGGGACCCTCTATTGGACGGAGGATAATGACTACAATGAATCCTACATTGTTGAGTTAAATTGCAATGAACCACACCCAAGACGGCATTAATTCTTAACAATCGTCATCCATAATTGATTCATGGAAACTCATAGTCAATGAAGAGCAATTATATGATTCACCACCCATGTTTTTGTTCAGTATATGCGAGTTTCCAATCCTGACAAGTGCCACCCGTGGTTTAGTAATCTAGACTATCAGTCTGTTGCATCCCACAGTAGTTGGGCCATGTGTAAAGTATCATGTAACAGTAATGGTGGTCATAATAGCCACCACCATTACCATTACAATATGGGCCATTAAGGCAAAGACGAGGCTCATGCATATTCAAATGACTCATTAATGCAGGACAAAATGTCCCTGCATTAATCACCCCCCGTGAGGAGTCTCGAACACAAGAACTCCCGCTCTAATACCAATTTGATGCAGGACAATTAACCACTTGCTCTAAAAGCTTGAACTGTTAGAGCATGGCGAATTAATCCATTTATCTTATAGCCTGGGCCCCACATCTCATGGGTTAGGACCTCGGTTGAACCCCCCTCATGGGCCCCAAATCACACGGGCCGCCCACCCTAAGTGTGCCCCTGCATCCCATAGGCAACCTCACTAAAGCCCAGTGTGAAAATGACCCTGCATTAATTATGTTTATTAAGAAAAACTTTAAAACTTCAAAAGAGTGTGTGGACGATACACAGGCACTTAAAAATTGCATACATGGCATATACTAAGTCAAATCAAACTGTTCAAACTATGGTTCCCAGTTTTGAGGTATCATGAACCAAAAATTGCGCTTATTTGATTGACTATCAGAGTGGCAGTCATTTACTGCATGGTTAAAAATGAAAAATATCCAACGGTCCTATTTCAACAAACTACTGCCCATGAATCAGAGGTTAGGATTGCTCGAGCAATCTGATTTTGGGATTGTGACGGCAACAGTCGTTTCAACAATATAGTTCGTTCAATTTGAGCTTAATGAATGCCACGGTTACAAATTCTGAGTACCTGTGTATTAAGTGGCGTATGCTGCCTGAGTATCATAAATCAAAGTGGTGGAATTAAAGGGAGCTTGACAATCTAACCTGCGAGTGACGCCATTCACCGCTGCAATGATCTCAGCCGCCTGGTATGACCGCTGCGTGATCGATGGCCAGATCCAGCAGTCCCCCTCACACGCCCCGATCCTCTTCAACTCCAATGCCGCCCTTGCTGTCTGTCGCTTCCCCTCCGCCGACAGCCCGCTGTCGACTGACGTCTTGGCGACGGGGTTCGTGTTGACAATCCCGATGCTCTCGTACTCTGATTCCCCAGCCCGGACGAGGAAATACCTTTTGTCCGCCGAATCCGAGAGAAGATCAGGTTAGGGGAAACGATCTGGAGCGTTGGATCGAAAAGGAAAGGGGGAGATGGGGGCAATGTTGGGGAGATTACCGGTTGATGAGGCGGGGCGGGGGCATCTGGAAGAGGCCGCGGGCGACGGCTGGGATTGGAAGGGAGAGGAGAACGGGAGAGAGGGAGAGCGAGAGAAGGAGATGGCGGCGAGAGAAGGAGTGAGGGTTTTGGAGGGTATTTATATGGTTTGGAGGGAGGGAGGTTGAAGTTAGCATTTGCTTGGAGAAAGGTAGAGAGGAAGGGAGAGATGAAGAGGTTGAGGTTAGCATCTCTTCGTTTGGAGAGAGAGAGAGAGAGAGAGAGAGAGAGAGAGAGTGTTGGGTTTTCTGGAGGGAGGGGAACGGATGAGGTTGAGGTTCGCAAGTTCGTTAAACCTCTGGCGCGGACGCTGATTGGTTACAACCCCGCCATGAATTCGGCAGAGGCTCGGGAGCGGATTAGGTGTTACCCTTACCGTGTGGGACCCACCTTGATGAATTTTTTTTGTATATCCACGCTGTCCATCCGTTTTATATAGTATTTTAGGACTTGATCAGAAAAATTAAGAAGATTCCGATCATAGGTGGACCACACCACTGGAAATAATGTTGAATAACCATTGGAAACTTTTTATGGGGCACAAAAGCTTTGAATCAAGTTAATTTTTTTTATTTTCACTTTGTCTAGGTCTTCTTGACCTTATCAACAGGTTGGATGGAAAATAAACATTACGATGGGCCCTAGGAAGTTTTTCATGATAGGGCGTTCAACCACCGTTGTTTCCTATAGTGTGGTCCATCTTAGATTTTGATTTGATTAATTTTTGTACTACATTTTTAAAAGGTATGAAAAAACGGATGGACAGCATGGATATGCACAAAATCATCAAGGTGGCCCCCACGGGTGTTATCCGGGTAACACATAATGGGCTCCCCGGACGGGGGGCACTGAAGGGCCACCCTGATGTATGGATTCTATCCACACCGTGAATCCTTTTTTTTCATATCATTTTAACAGTATAAAACAAAAAACGAAGCATATCCAAGGCTCAAATGGACCACACCATAGGAACACAGATAATGATGCCCACAGTTGATACTTTTCTAGAGCCCATCGTAATGTTTATTTGATATCCAATTAGAATCTTGACTTCAATTTCTTTCTCGACTTGTTTCCTAGAGGCGGGGACTAATCGTTCTGGACTCTTCTGATCTTGAAGGATCGAAGACTGAATAAAGCTAGGCAAATCACTTTGAGTAGCAGAATGTCCTTCTTGAAAAGTTACCACATGATTGAAGCTGGGCCTTGATTTTGCTAGGGCATGTGGTATGTGTTGGGATTTTTGGCCTGCGGAATCACACAGATCTAGATCTAGGATGGTAATCCAATGGCACCAAGCACATACACAAGAAAAGAGAACACACAGATTTAACGTGGAAAACCCTTGCAGGAAAAAACCACGGCACAAAGCGACAAATCACCACTATGAAAGCATCAATTACAAAGAGAAAGGACTTACCCGATTCGAACAACCTCGAATCTCACCCTTGCTACACCCTTTGATAACCCTAGAACCCTTTAGAATATCTTTAGGAAGTCTTAGAATTAACAAAAGAATAGCCCTAGGGACCCCAATTTATAGTTTTGGCAACTTCTTTTTCGTATCCCAGTTGCGAAAGGACTTGCGTCACAAAATCCGCGAAACTCCTTTCGCATCCCAGTTGCAAAAGGACTTGTGACACGAAATCCGCGAAACTCCTTTCCGTATCCCAGTTGCGAAAGGACTCAGATTTAAGACATCTCACAACAATCTCCACCGTGTCTTCAATCTTCAACTGTGTAGCTTCTTGACCTCTTTTCTTATTTCTGCATCACATCATAGCTCAAGATCACATTAGCCAGCCAGCGCCAATCACGGATCTGATAGATACCTGCTATACCGTCGGCGCGAATATCTCTGAGAAGCCGATCTCTTCTCTCTGAGAATAACCCCTCGCTATCAACCTCGCCCTGTATCTATACTGTATCCTCCTAAAGGTCCACCTGCATCCAACCGCTCACCGGCCCACTGGAAGCTCCACCCGCTCCCATATGTCGGTCTGGTACAACGAATCCATCACATCGCCTATAGTCATCTTCCACTTCTCAGCACCAGGCTCACCTAAAGCCATCAGAATAAAAGATGAATCCTCTACGATATTAGAGTCGTCCATGTACCACGCCGATATCCTGCGATCATGCCGTATGATTCTTCACATAGGTGGCTGCTCCACCTGCTCTGTATCCCTGTCCGCACGTCTCAGCTTTCCTGCCCTGCCCGCTCATGTGGTCATGCCCATCATGCCACACACGTGCAGAGGTGGAATCCGCTACATCCACTGTAGCTCCACCTTTTGAAGTGCTCCCGATCAACCTGTAAACATGATCGAGTCGTTGCGCTTTCATGATTACCCGTGCCCTCTTAGATACTTTAAGAGCATCATCAATACATGTGTACTTACATCCTTTTACCTCAAGTACACCAAGAGAAATCAGATTCTGCTTCAAATCAGGAACGTGCCTCACATCTGTCAAGGTACGCTCCACCCCATCAAACATCCTGATGTGCACCGTACCAACAGCCACAACATTACAGGCAAAGCCATTGCCCATAAACACCTGTCCACCATCGTAATCCCTGTAGCTGGTGAACCAACTCCAATGAGGAATCATGTGAAAAGATGCCCATGTGTCTAGCATCCACTCGTCTTTACGATCATCGTATGACCGTCTGAGCGAAGACACAGACAAAACATCACCATCACATCCACTCGATTCATCTGACGTGGCAATGTTAGCCTCCCTGCATGAAGCCTTAGAATCTTCCCTCTTAGATTTAGGATTTTCACAATCCCTCTTCACATGTCCTTCCTTCCCACAATTCCAGCACTTTACCTTTCCTTTGCCCTTGCCCTTGGATTTGGATCTAGAACCTAAAGAACCTGTACCTTGTTCAGAATTCCTACCCACTGTAAACAGTGCATCAGAAGATGTCCCCATGTTGTTGTCTAGCTGTCTCATAGCCTTTCCTTGAAGGGCTGAGATAACAGTGTTGACACTCAGGGTTTTATTCATGCTGTACATAGTGTCCTTGAATGACTCATAGGACGCTTGGAGAGAATTCAGCAACATACATGCTTGTTCTTCATCTTTCATCACTTCCTCCATATCCAGCAATTTGCAAACCAATTTATTAAAGTTGCTGATGTGAGCCTCCAGATTTCCATCCTCTGCCATCTTGAAGTTATACCACTGCCGCTTCAAGTGTAGGCGATTTTCAGAGGATTTATTCGCATAGACATCCTTTAACTTCGCCCATAACTTAGCCGCAGTTTTCTCCCTCATGACGTTGTAGAGAACCTCATCCGTGAGATATAAACGGATCGATGATAAAGCCTTCTTATCAAGAGTATTCCAATCACCATTAGTCATAGTGGACTTCCCCTCCTCAAGAGCACCATCTTCGCCTTGTTTGATTAAGAAACTCATCATCTTGATCTTCCATAACTCAAAATTATTTTTCCCTGAGTACTTCTCAATCTCATACATGGCGCTCGCCATTATTACTAATCCCTCAGATTCAGATCTGTGCCCCAACCGAACTCAAGCTCTGATACCACTTGTTGGAATTTTTGGCCTGCGGAATCACACAGATCTAGATCTAGGATGGTAATCCAATGGCACCAAGCACATACACAATAAAAGAGAACACACAGATTTAACGTGGAAAACCCTTGCAGGAAAAAACCACGGCACAAAGCGACAAATCACTACTATGAAAGCATCAATTACAAAGAGAAAGGACTTACCCGATTCGAACAACCTCGAATCTCACCCTTGCTACACCCTTTGATAACCCTAGAACCCTTTAGAATACCTTTAGGAAGTCTTAGAATTAACAAAAGAATAGCCCTAGGGACCCCAATTTATAGTTTTGGCAACTTCTTTTTCGTATCCCAGTTGCGAAAGGACTTGGGTCACAAAATCCGCGAAACTCCTTTCGCATCCCAGTTGCGAAAGGACTTGTGACACGAAATCCGCGAAACTCCTTTCCGTATCCCAGTTGTGAAAGGACTCAGATTTAAGACATCTCGCAACAGTATGTTGATTGGGGAAGGAGATTTTTCTTGGAGCTTGACAGTTGGAGCAAGGGTCGGATATAGGCAGATGGTGCCCCTTGCAAAACAGAGGATGTATGGATTGGATTGATTGGGGGTGGCTCTGAGGGCACGAAGATTGAACTGTATGGAAATGCCCCTTGCATATTTAAGAGCGAAGAGATTGGACTGGCAGGGTGTGCCCCTTGTAGACTTAGGGGCATGGAGACTGGACCGGCTAGAGATGCCCCTTGCATATTTAAGAGTGAATAGATTGGACTGGTGTAAGACCCGTATCCTAGTTCGTACTGTTCCGATGAATCCTGCGATCATTTCCGTCGAAGTCCGGCAATCCGCGACTGATAATCGACGTTGCGATCGATCGTAAGTCGTATCCTTTAGATTCGAGTCTGTTTAATCCGAGACCTGTATCTTGGCGACCGCGCCGTCGCCGCGATTCTAACGCCACGATTCACGCATCGAACCGATACCTAGGTAGGAAGATGTCAGTCAGCGTTCGGTTCGAAGAAACGCCGCACGTTGCGAATCTCGAGGGAATCTCTACGAGATGTCCCATCAATCAAGTCAAGTACACCACCATACCTCCATGCCACCTCACCCAACAACAAGTACACACAACCCATCCTTCCTTTTTCAAAAGTCCACTCTCTCTCTTCCATCACCATCCCTCCTTTACCCATTTTTCAACTTTAACCCATCCCCATTTATTACAACCACTCCACCCATCCCTTCCATTCATATCTCCCATCACTTCTCTCTCTCCCTCATTTCTTAAACACTCTCCCAAGCATCCCACGTCCAAGCCCTCTTCTCTCCCCAAACCACAACAACAAGTGTGGCCCACTTTCCCCACCCCTCTCATCTCTCATCCCCACCATCAAACTCCCATCTACCGCCATCAAATTCATAGGCAAGGAGCTAAGGAGTGCAAGGAAGCAAGGAGGAGGCCAACAAGGTGGGTGATCCACCGTTGATTCCATTTAAGGGCCCACAAGTGATGGGATCCACTTTGATGTATGTAGTTGTGATTGAAGAGGGGCCCATAGTGGCGGGGTCCCTCCACTCCATCGCCGTGTCTCTCTCTATTTCTCTCTTTCTCTCTTCCTTAGAATGAAGTGGGCCCCACCAATATGTTAAATCTACTCCATCGATATCCATCAAATAGGGTGGCCCACCTCATTTTAGGAGATATCCACCCCCCTATTTAGATTAAATGATATATTATAATATTTTATTAATATTTAATATTAAGGTGGGCCATGATCATGTGGGACCTACCTTGATTAACGTGGCCACTCACGTGTGGGACCCACCGTGAGGCAGTGTTTATCCAGACCGTCCAGCGTCCAGAGACGCTGGACGTAGGCGCATTGCATGGCTAACAACAAGAAAAAAAAAAAGAAAAGAAAAAGTTACTTTTTTAGTGGGCTGCTAATGCAGGCCCCACCTTGATGTATGTATGTGATCCACGCCGTCCAATATATTCTCCATCTCATTTTAGGCATTGAACCGAAGTTTAAAGATGATCCGATCACCGGGTGGGCCATACCATCTAAAACCATGTGAAAACATGCCAAAACATATAAAAGTGCTTGGTGGGACCCACCTGGAGTTTAGATGCAGCCGAAATTTGATTTGGACGGTCAAAACAGTAGGACACACATAATGGATGGGCTGGATTGTGAATCACATCTCGGTGGGCCCCAAAACAAAAAAAACAAAAAAAAAAAAAAATTTCAAAGCAGGCGCTGCTGCTGCGCAGGCAGCGCCTGCGGCTGCATGGGCGGACGGTTGCTGGGCCTCACGGCTCCAGCTGTGGGCCCCCACCGTGATGCGTTTCGACCATCTGAACCGTGCATTTGATGGTTCTCCTTTAAATTATGGGGTATCCCAAAAATCAGCCGCAAACGGAACTCAGGTGGGCCATACCATCTAAATCATGTGAAGACATGCCTAAACCATATAAAAACACTTGGTGGGGCGTACCTAAATTTTGGATGAGGCTGAAACTTGGTCTGGACCCTCCTACAGATGGGACACACATAGTGTATGGGTTGGATTTGTGAACCACCTCACAGTGGGACCCTGCTAATGTGACCTTATCAACAGGTCAGTTGGCAAATAAACATTACGGTGGGCCCTGGCCGCGTGACCCACTGAACAGGTCGGTTGGCAAATAAACATTTCGGTGGGCTCCCTGGCCGTGGGCCTAGGTCACGTGTGACCTTATAAACAGGTTTGATGGCAAATGAATATCACGGTGGGCCCTAGTCCCGTGACGTATGAATAGGTTGGATAAATATTTTAGTGGGCCCTAGGTCCACATGACCTTATGAATAGGTTGAATGGTAAATAAACATTAGTATGGGCCCCTCCACGTCTGTGTGACCTTATGAACTGGTTGTATGGAAAATAAATATCATGGTGAGCCCCATGGTCATATGACCCTATCAATAGGTTGTATGTAAAATAAACATTATATTAGGCCCCAACTTTGGCTAGAAAATAAACAATATGTGGGCCCCACTTTGTACGAAAAACAAACATTATATTGGTCCAGTTTGGATGAAAAATAAACATTATATTAGGCCCCACTTTGGATAGAAAATAAAGATTTTGATGGGCCCTAGGCTGGATGGAAAATAAGCATTTGGATGGGCCCTAGGTTAAATGGAAAATAAACATTTTGGTGGGTCCTGCTTGGGACACAAAATGTATGTGATTTATCTATACCTTCCATCCCGATGGGACCTAGTATGATGCATGAGTTTCATTCAAACCGACCAATCATTTTTGAGATCTTTTTAGGCCATGTGATGAGGTCCATCTTAGTGTATTAGTGGGCCATCCATCGAGGCCCACTTTGGTATGTACAAGGCGCGATATTGAAGCCCACTTAGATATATATAAGGCCCATATGATATGGCCCCTTTGATTTACCTAAGGCCCAATGTAGTGCAACTATATCCATTGCAATGTGTGATTCCCCGTGGTGTATATAATGATGTTTATAGCAGGCTCTGCCTTGGAAGCAATGATGGTTTGACGTCCACATTGTATGGTCGGTGTCGGTTAAAGGTCCGCACCACCACTCTCCCTGAGGCCCACTGATGGCCCGTACTTGTAGTACATTGGCCGTCTATGCCCATTTCCTTTATGCAGAGCCCATAATTACATAACATGTTTAGTACAGATCCATGACTCATGACCATACACATACGCATCATATGTATGTTTGATGTGAGAAAGGACTGATCATTGCATATGCCTTCGGGCAGACTGTTTGCGGGCCCCCTGATAGGCGGAGTTGCCCTTCATGAGCGCGTGCTTCACGCAGGATGGTTGTATGACTGATAGTGTGATACATGCACTTGCATTTGTGTGATTGTGATATGCCCTAGCGACATCAGGGCCATAGCCTCTACAGACACACCGTGGGTGGCTGGTTGGATACCGAAATATCTTGTTCTAAGCAATTGGGGCGTCATAGATGTCCCTGGGTGAGAGTCCCTGAACCCGATGGTACCAGAGGATGACTCCAACGTCGAGACCGAGTGGATATACGAGCGCACGAGGGCCGAATACCATGAGGCCGCGTCTCCCACTGTGTCGTGGTCGGTTGGAAAGGGGTGTGGCCTTACTCGCCCGAGAGCAGGGGGCATTACTAGGCTGAGTTTGACCAGCTCGAAAATGGGTTCGCTATCGACATGCCGGATAGGTATTGGCTGACTATTGGCCAGACGGATAGTGAGGTTTCTTACGCTCACTTGGACTGTGCTGCTTGGAGAGAGATAGTGTCATTTGGAGTGTACTGAACCCCGGTGATTATTCAGACTGAGAACTGTATTGACATGAGGATTGACATGCTTGACTTACATATTGCATCGCATGGCCTTGGTATGGCCGATAGCATTCACATCTTGTACTGCATAGCCTTGGTACGGCTGGTTGCATTTTCGTACTCATCAGCATGATTCCGCATTACTCCGGCATTGCATTCTGAGCACGTTCGCACACACTTACACCGCCCTCTAAGCTTTCTATAAGCTTATGCACGATTGATGCGTGCAGGTGACGCCAGGATGCAACTGTAGTCTCGCCGCCGTTGGAGCGTGCCGCTGAGCTTTTGGAGTTTTGATATTACCACTATCTTGTATTTCCCTTTATACGCACTGTATTCAAAGTTTTTGTTCATAGTGGATTTTGTGATGGTGTTCATGTGGTTATTGTTCGTGGGTTATGCTTGTGGTTGTGCTCATTACAAATCAAATGGATTATTAGAAATCCTCCTTGTAGCATCCCAGGATCGGAACCTGGCGTATGGGCGCTGAGAGCTGAGAATGGGGTTCTACGGAGGCTGTCGGTGCCGGATTCGGCGATCGGGAATTTTGTGAGCCCGGTCTCCGAGTTCGTGGTGTGACAACTGGCAAGGTGTGCCCCTTGTAAACTTGGGGGTATTATTGTTGGGTTGGCAGTGATTGAATGTATACATTAGACTGGATTGATCGGGGGTGGCTCTCCTTGACTGATATTGTTAGTAGGGGTTCCTGATGAGCTGCGGCATACTTGATACGGTGGTAAAGAATTCTGGAGGATATTGGCCTGAGCCGTAATGTTAGCCTGCGGGGTGATCGCAATCTTCTGGCTTTCGATTAAATCTTGTACCGCGTGTTTCAAAACGAAACAATGGTCAATAAGATGGCCAGGAGACTGATGAAATGCGTAGTACTGGTTTTCATTATAGCTTGGGGGCAAGGGATTTAGCGGAGGTCGGGGTTGGACAGGTGTTAGAAGTTACTTTTGTACCAACATAGTCATGACCTGACTGTTTGCTTGTGCCAAAGGAGTGAACTTTCTGGCCAGCATTACCTGCTTGTACGGATTTTGCGCATTTCCCCTAGGCTGTTGCTATCATTGCCATTGTCCCTCTTGAGGGGCAAATCGAGCGACTTGGGTAGAGGCGACGAGATTGTCTTCTTCTTTTGGATGGGGGTCAAGAACATTCTTGTTACCGTTCTCGTATCCAGTAGACCTTCCTTCCACTATCCATTGTAATGAAGAGGCCTGATGAGGCCACTAAGGAGAGATCATCCTAGCCCTTTTTCCGACTTCGAGTTGTTCCCCAGCACGAATGAGTTGGGTAAAGTTGGCATATGGATAGGAGATGAGGTATCCAGAGATACTCGGGTTTGCCGAGTAGATAATCATATAGATTTGCTCCTCGTCATCAATAGATGTTTTCATTCTAGCGGTCATGGCATGCCACCGTCCAACGTAAGTTGACAATGACTCATCATTCCTCTGCCTTAGGGCAGCAAGATCCGCCCTTTTGGGCGCTACATTAAGATTGTATACGAAACAATCAATGAAAGCTTAGGAAAGTTGTTCCCAAGTTTTAATTCGACGGTAGTCTAATGACGTGTACCAATCTAACGCATCGCCTTTCAAGGATTTTTGAAACAAATAGATCAATGCTCCGTTATTACCTGTCGGAGTATTAAGCTCTCCACAGAATGCTCTCAAATGGTTTATAGGACACCCCGTACCATCATACCTTTTGAATTTTTGTACCTCAAAGTTTTAAGGTACCTTTGCATCGGAAAATGGACAAAGATCCCTGAACTTGGTGGATGGAAGATCCACCCCCTACTGCTTTCGAAGCTTCCGAAGCTTCCTCTGCATATGTTGCAATTGCTCTCGGAGCTCTTCAATTTCGGAGGGACCAGTCCAAAGGGGCTTCGCCCCTTGGAATTGATTGGATCTCCTATTAAGAGGAAGATGTGCAGGAGGGTTGCTCCTGTTTGTATGTTGGGCTGATTCTACAGGAAGAGGGAAAACAGGATTTACTGGAGGAATGAGGGAGAAAGTAAAAGGAGTTTATGGGATTGAGTTGTTTTGCACACTGGGCTGTGTTGCTTGCATGTTTGGTATGACACCTGGCACTAGGTGAAACAATATCTCTTGTAGTGCGTGGAAACTTTGGGTCATCTCATTCATGGCTGCAGTATTTAGTGAGTCTGTTGGAGCTGTCGGAGGTGTCGGCGCCGGTGTCGGTGCCGATGTCGATGCTTAAAGAGTTGGCAAAGCTGCCGACTCTTCCTCATAGGTAGTCATAGCTGCATGTGATCGAGTAGTCGTAGCTAGGATTGATGCTTAAACAAGTGTAGCCAAAGATGTTTTTTTTTTATGAATGCAATGATGATGTCCTTTGAGATTAAAGTACCACACACTTTTGAGTCGGGTCTCAGCTAGTGCGAGCTAGCAAGTCCCCAGTGGAGTCGTCATTCTGTAGACACTGAAAATCGGCGCACACGCCGATTTGTATGTTATGTTTTGGTGGCGGGAGTGATTAGGCTAATTTGTGGATATTGGAGTCGCCACTAGCCAATTAATCTCAGAATCTCGTGGTCGGATAGAACCCATGGAATACGTAAGGTTGGAGAAATCCGAAGACTCTCCTACCTTAGATTGACTCCTAGTCTGTGATCCGGGATTCTGGGTAAGGGACCTCGGTTATAAAGAGGGAAGGTGTTAGGCACCCTCTCTGCCCGTACGAACGTACGGTCTTTACTTTGTGTGATAAAACAATCTCAAAAGATGGATAATGCGGTCAAGATAGAACTAAGCACACACATGGATTTCTGATGCGACAAGATCCGAGATTTTGACAAGCCACAGACCATACGTCCAACGGCGTTTCTAGAAGGCGGATGTGATGATGTTTATGCAAAGAGGTAAGAAAAATAGACTAGATCACTAGGAATTTCTAATGTGACAGGATCCGGTGCACGACAAGTCACAAAGCATATGTTCACTAGAGATCTAGAGAAGCAGGGGGGTTGAGAAGGGAATATATGTCATGGTGAATGCTTGTATGTAAAATGAAAAGATCTTTGGCTTGAACTTGAATAAACTAAGACATGGGTTGCACCATGATCAATCAGGGCTAGACTTGGGGTTTGAGATAGTTAAGAGGAGGCTAAGGGGTAGCTAAAAAATCTGAACTTTGAGGTTTGGGAGCTCCTTCTCACCCTCACTCTCTTCCTCCCTCTCTCTCCCTCTCTCTCTCTCACTTAGCTTTGGAAATGAGAAGTTGTTTCAAATGCGAAGAGGAAAGGGCTATTTATAGCCTTCTCCAATGGCAATGTGGTTATTGTTGGGTTTGAAAGGGGTAAATGCTGAGATGGCAGCTTGTGAGTGGTTGAGGAGAGAGGAATGTCACATGGCATGCTCTTATTAGCTCTTAGGGTTGGTAAAAGGGTAAATAGGGTCGGCTGGAGGGGTAGTTTTGAAAGAAAGTTGACTTTCAGATGCTATAATATCTGTTGCTAGGAGGACACACACGCCCCGCGAGCGGCGAGAGTCGGACTACCGCCTGGCTGGGTTTAATCGAAAGTTCATTCAGCTAGAGCCGCGTAAATTTTCGAGATCGAGGCGACGGTAATCGGATTATCGCTTCAGTACAGTTTCTCCTGAATTTTTGCCGGTGGGCCTTTTTTTGGGTCCTGAGAGCGGAACAAAGTTCATTTTGGATATTTGGCTTGAAATGACTCAAAATTGGCTCATGACCTCAAGTGGCTCTAAAAATGGATTGATTGTGGGTGAAGGTTTGGGTATGCTTTGGCTTGAATGATGGCTTGTGATGGCTCAAGTTTGATTAGGATTTGGATCAGGGTCTTGGCTAGGGTTAGGGTAGGTTGTGGTTAGGCTAGGGTTAGGGTTCAGGCTGGGATTAGGGTTTAGTTCGGATCAGGGTTTGGTTGGGATTAGGATATGATCATGGTTCCCGGATTGTCTTAGCTTTCTGAAGATACTAGCCTGGGTGGGGTGTCTACAAAGAGGTGTGATCTTATCACATAAAACTGAATCAATACAAAGGAAAGGGTTCGTCACCCAATTTCATTCACGCCTGGTGGTTCGAACGATACTCTGGCACGAAACCATTGGCCGGATAATTTGACGGGGGCCGTTCGAACAACATACTATCACCTCTATCAGTGCTCAATGGTCACTATGGGGATGCTCGTCACCTGAGTTGAGCATAAGCCAACAGCTCGAACACGGTATCCCATACCACCATGCTCGACTCATGAGTCTTTGGGGATTATAACACACAAATGGTTATGAGTGGACAAAATCAATGGTAACGGTAGTATCTCAGATTCTATTGAATGTTATACAATCACCAAGCACAAGAATGATCGAGCTTGTATTAGACTGATGCGATCAACTACGAAGGACCCCGGGCAAACCGGCATTAGGTGCAAAGCATCCCGTGTAGCTCCAACTACTATCGATCGTCCGTGTTCAATTCCATTCGGCCGTATAAGCCTGTGATAACCTCCCTAAAGCGGGCTATCTGCATATTTAGATAATTTGCGAAGCTCTATCCACCGCAACAACACAATTCAATCATCCTAGTATTTATAAGCATTCAACATCCAAGAATTTTTATAATATTAAGAGTTTCATGTCATCCATACATTTGATCGAGCATGTTATCAATCAAATAGCAAATAAATGTATTCAATTATTCTAAAATGCCAAATAGAAGCCTGGGGGTAGATCTTTACCTTAGAGTCAAAATTCTTGACTCGGATGCGGTCCTAACGTCGGGAATTTGGGGAAAGCACTCCAAACCTAAATTAAAGTATAAGACTATCGTTAATGACATGGATTTAGTCCTAATTAAATGTTAAACAATGAATTATATCTTAACTAACTCGATTGGAATGATCCATCAACTCGGTTCAATGAATCGGGACTCGTAATCGGCGCACAACCGAAACCATAATGGGATGAGGCCCGATTACTGCTCCCATAAGAGCATGGACCACTCTAATCGATAATTGTAACTTAAAACCCTAACATACATAACCCTAATAATAGGTTTTGCAAGAATCAACGGAAACAAAAGGGGGTTTCTAACCCTATTATCTCAAAATGCAAGAAATAAAAGAAAATAATGGAAAGGCATGTAGGAAAATCCTTTAACTAGCAAGGGAGTAGAGAATTCAACTTGAAATCTTTGGATTTCATTCCTAGAAGACATGAGACCGGGCATAGAGATGAGATCTTCCAAGATTCGGCGAGCACGAGGATCAGACGACGGGATCTAACACCGGCTCCACCATTTTCCCCTTCTCTCTCTCTCTCTTCCTCTCTTCCTTCTTCTCTCCTTACCTTTGGAAAAAATTGTATGGGAGAAGGGGTTGTGTAAATGAGGTTCTTTTATAGAACCAAAATTGATGAAAATGGCCTCAATGGCCATTTATTCATTATATTAACCCTAGAGGGGGTTGTTTTCGACTTACGGGGCCTCATCGGAGGCCCACTGGCTTATATACACCATGGGGCAGGTACTCTGCTACAAGATCTACATTTCATCACAATCGAGCGGCAATCAGACACTCCGATTATTCGTGGGGAGCCCACTTGCGATGGACGATCACCAATGATCGATCGGAGCCGCAGCTATACAAATATGTGCAGGAAAATATCATTAACTCATACATCGAGTTTGGTTGGAACCCAATGGTTGAAAAGTCGTAACTTCGCAAAAAAGCAGAGAGCATAATTCACTTAAATTTTCAGGTTTTTGCTTAGTGCATTTGCGCATCCTATGCACCCGGCCTTCGGCCCAAGTCGAACGATTCTAGACACCATTCCGGCTCGACATTCGTGATGGACGTCAAACCCAGTAAGACGATCATTACTCTATAGTTTCGAATCTAGTGAGCCACTAACGTGCGATCTAGAGCTTATTCGGATAATCAGGGCATTTTCGGGATGAATTAGGCAACGAGATTTCTGATACACAATGATTGGGGTTTAGATTAGCTAAATTCGTAGTTTTTCCTATTTTTAATTAGTGAAAATGGTAATTCGGCTCTAATCACCCTAATTAAGGACCATAATTCAACTATACTCGAAGCTATCCGAATTAGTAAAATATATTAAAAATAGAAAATATTAATTTAATTAGATAGGATGATTCCTAGTATGATTAGAAGCAATTCCTAAGAAGACATTGAATACAAAAACTCTAAGATGAAAAAGATATGCGCGATTCATCAGCAACGTATAGTTGTATAAGTTTTCAGTTTTAATAGGTCTATTTCATATAATAATTTTGGTACTTTTAACTATTATATTATTTTTATTATTTTTCTATTATTTTATCATCAAATTTACTTTATCTCTACCAAAAATCATTACATTTCAATTATAGAAAAACTCTAAAAATTCTGGGAGTATCAGCTGCCTGAAACTAATGATTTTGGTATAGTTTCTAAAAAGTCCTATAATTAACCTCCTTTAATTATTATTTTTATTATTTATTTATTTATTCATGAAAATAGACTCATCAATCTTCAATGTGGTTTTTAAATTACTTCAATTGGAGTTGTAGAAAAATAGATATAACTTTTTGAAGTCAATACACTAAAACTGTCAAAATCTGAACATGTAGAAAATTATTGAACAGAGTTATTCGATGCAACCGAACCTTGCTATCTAGATTTTCTCGGTTGCTTAAGGTTTACTTGGTACAACCGAGCAGGGCTTCCCCAAATGCTCCAGTTTGCTTTGTGCAGTCGAGTTCCACTCGGTGCAACCGAGTCTTGCTGTCCATATTCTTCAAAATTCTCAAGTTTCACTCATTCGAGCGGTTTTGGTGGATCCTATGTCACTCCTTTTGGTACTAAACATGTGTAAATATACACATAGATATGCACTCAAGTCGATAAATGAAAGGTACTGCCCAAGAATATCCAATTCCCAGTTGGCAAAAATTAGGGGCGTTACAAGTCGTTTGGAGACACAATTTAATAAATTCTAAGTTTACATCCAAATTTAACATCCGTTCATTCACATTTGTGTTACATTTCTATAATTTCCATTATCATACATTCAAAACCATATCATCTTAACATGAATTATCTGAGTTCACTCATTTGATACTTACTTTAACAAAAATAAATAAATCAAATATTATTTAACCATATTATATTTATAAACAATGATGAATCATATTTATGTATAAATAAATACAATAAATAAATCAAACTCTTAAACAGTAACTATATAAATAATTCATTAATACAATAAATAAATCAAACTCTTAACCAGTAACTATATAAATAATTCATTATTCTAGCATAGTAAATTCATCTTTTACCAAATACGGCAAATGGTTTCGTGATTCATCAGACAATCGATCCTCATTTTTTGGCACTTGGTTTAGATTTCATGTTTTATTCATATCTGTATGGTTGTTAACCTACAATGTTAGTTGGCCAGGCTAGTGAGAAGTCTCAACGTAGTTCTTCACATCAAATTAGAATAGAATAATAATAATCACACATAATATAAGTTCAGTGAGAAAATGCAAATATTATACAATGCATGAATGTATTAAGTGGGAATCTGTCCACTTGCTTGAGTTGGAAACTCGTCAACTCGCATATACCCTTTAGCAGGCTTCTATCATTTGATAGGCATAGACAATACTCATATCTAGTCCTTGAGTAGATTTCCACAGTATAGTGGGTTTCTGGTAACGATTTTACTAGGTATACCATACAGGGAGATCCCTTAGGAATTCAACACGTATTGTGCATGCAAATGATAAATGCATAAGCATATCAAGTAGTCATGAATCATGCATTGTATAGATCATTTCAATTTTCATATTTGAATCAACACAGTCCCATACTATCCGGTAATATCAGTATATCATTCAATTCATGTCCAATTAGTAATTCAGCGTATATGTTATATCAATACAGTAACTCAAATAATTGATTATACTAACACATTAATCAAACCATATCATTATTACTTATTAATAAAGAACTCACATGTTCATCCAAATCAATTAAAAGTACATGACAACTATATCATGGTAAGTAAACAACATATCAAATAATCAATCTATTTTAACTTGGTGAAGGGGAAACATATCGGGATCACTCAACTTGATACGGTAAAGATGTTTCGTAAACCAATGATTTGATTTGAATTAGAATTTCCTAAAATCACATAAATTAAAATTATTTTTAATCTTAGTAGTTCACATGGTGGAGCCCACCTTTGATTGATCTAAATCCATTTAAGATATTTCATTTAAATGAACTCATAAATTAGAAAATAATATTTCAAACATCAAGGTGTTGTTAGAATTAGCCCCTTGGAATTTTTGCAGATTTGGTCTGTTTTCAGTAACGTTTATGAAAGTTAATTTTTCCGAAACTTCGGGCGGTATTTTGTAATATTCTGAAATATTACGTCACAACTCCTTGACTTTGTGAAAAATTATATTTTAACTCTAAAATTTTAAAATTTTATGCCATTTGTGATAATTTACACAAAATTTGGAGGATTTATTTACTCTGATAATTTAATGTTCGAATTAACTTTGGTAGATCGATCAAGGCCAACCATTGATTGTCACTTGATTAATTTCAATGGACAATTGATGATCATCTTGATCTGACTATCGATACCTTAATTTACCACAGTTCTAATGATCACATTAATTGGTCAATGTGACCCACTAGATGGTTAGATCGATCATCAAATTTGAATGTCAACATCCTCTGATATCCGGATTTTAATAGTCAATACATATCGAGTTAGATCTCAACCATCTAATAGTTTCACATAACAAATCAATATATGATTCATTATATACCATTTCTTTAAATTGATGTGGCCCATCAAATGGTTCGATCGGTCTGAAATTTAAGATTTTAATTAATTTTATTCTTAAGAATCTGATTAACGGTGATGATTTAATCATATATTTCAAATTATGTCATATAAATCTTTATGCCAAGTTTTAGCTTGCGCAAAGAATTACTCTTTTAGTATTAAATTAATTTCCTTATATTAAGAAAGAACCTTGGTAAATTTATAATCGGTACAGTTCCTTGAGGTGTCGAATAAATCTAGTTCTTAAAATTATTATATAATTGAGTCTTATAAGACCCATGAACTGTACAAATCATATCGATTGTTGTCTATCATGAAAAAATCTCACATTTTGCACATCATCCTTAAAGCCATGCGTATTTGTGTAACTTTTCACATGAATGAATTAGTCTTACACAATAGATATCTGATTGATCTAATCTGTCCAATGTGTAAATCAATGTCGAATTAAACTAATGTAGAAATAAAACAAAGGAAAAATCATTATACTAACCTGAATAGATGAATTCTAAAAATCTCTTTCCCACTCTCTTTCATTTTTTCTACAAGTTTTTTCTTTAATTATTTGAGTTTTGATAAGATTGTCACTCTCACACACTCCCTTTTTAAGAGAGAAGTTTGGATAAAGAGATATAAGAGGAGGGATAATATAAGATCAATGGATCTCTCTCTTAATCAAAATTAATATTAAAAATCTTAAATTTAAATTTTATTTATTAAAAAATACGGGCTTACACCCATTGTTTAAATCTTTTTGGGCTACTGATTCACCTGTCTTATTTATAGCAAAAGTCACACGATCTCAACACATGGCTTAGTATCACATGCACTGCGTTTCAACACTAAAGTCATTCAAGTGTCCATGCATGGGAGGGTGGGTGCGTGTGTATAAGATTAAAAATAAAATTAAAAAACCACAGGGTTCATAATGGCACTTGAGCGGCGCCCCATCACTTTCAGTGGACAAGGTACAAAGTCTCCACATGGATCAACATAAAGTGCATTTTATAATTAAGGTCATAGAGTCAAGTACATGTGGGCAGTGCTGGAGGTGGGCCCCACCTTGAAAATAACTTGCACAAAAATCAGGCTGGTCCACTGGCAAACCTTACGGAAGCCATATCCTTAAGAATAGTTCTAATATGAAAAAAATGCACCACCACATGCAGTCACATGCAACCTTGATCCATGGGTTAGACATCTGATCCATGCAAAAGAAGGGCCTCTCAGTATAGATGACCTGGCTCATAGATCAGGTTGGTCTACTTGTGAGGTAGGCCACCATGTTTACTTCATCATCGTACCTATTGAGAGCTTGTATTTAGAGAATTGAAATTCAAATCACAATTACCGTGGAATTGATATAAATTAAAATTATTTACTTTTGTTGATAGTTAGAAATTGAAATACACTATAATCTAAACATTGTGTTTGAAGGCCAATAATTGGAATGCATTAGAATTGAATTTAATTAATTAAATTAGCTTTAAGATCCCATGTCAATGTGTATTTAAAATTGAGAAGATTTTGAGCCCTAGGTGGGTCATAAACATAAGGATCATAGATAAGTAATTCATTAATATTTTTTAACCATTCATTTCGATGACAAAACATTTGGATAGTTCAAGTCATTTTATTAGTGTGATTTTAATCATACAATTGATAATTAAATGATTCGGAGGTGCCCAATGTACCGTAGAATAGTAACCTAGCAACACCTAGTTAATCATGCCACCGACGGGCCTTTAAAAAGGGAACCAAAAATAGACATGCAAATCTCTTGCCTTTAAAAGGGAAACACAAAAGTACATTTCACACTAATTTCGCATTATTAAAAAATAAAATACAAATTTATTGAAAAATAAAATAAAATTACACAACTACATCTTAATATACTCAAAGACTCAGTGGGTCCTAACATAATGTATGTATTTTATCCATACCATCCATTCATTCTAAGGCATGATCCCCAAAATGAGGCAGTTCCAAAGCTGAAGTGAACCACACCACTGGAAGAAATTTTAAATGGTTATTCTTCAATCCCCAATGTTTTTTTTACTATCATAAGTTGGAGGATATTCAAGTCAGATTGAGAGTTGGTTAACCGTAAGTGAGCACCGCTATTATGTTTGTGATGAATCCATTCAATCCATTGTAGTTTTCATCTCATTTTAGGGCATGGGCACAAAAATGAAGCCGATCCAAAGCTCAAGTGGGACAAGGAACATGAAACAGTAGGTATTGAACTCCCACAGTTGAAACATTTATGAGGCATGGAATGTTTGTGACAAATCCACCTTGTCCATCTGTTTTTTCAGCTCATTTTATGCCATGGGCCGAAAAAGGAGGCTGATACCCATATCCAGGGGGGCTACACAATAGTAAACAGTGGGATTAAACTCCTACCGTTGAAGTATATTGTGTCCATCTTGGAGCACATGTTGAGCTTTGGATCTGTCTCATTTTTGAGCTCATGTCATGAAATGAGCTGGAGAAATAGATGAAAGGGGTGGATTTATCACAAACATAGAGATGGGCTCCACGTGTGGCCAGGGTTAGGCTGGCACCTGATCGTGTATTGAGGGGAGATTGGCAAGTGTGACAATGGGATGGCAGTTTCCTTAATGCGAAAGTATAAAAATCTATTCACATACGTAACTAACAGCAGGCAGTGCAATGACTAAGAGTGAAAACCACATGCGTTTCAGAAAATAGTTTAAAAGCAGGAGGTTTTAGGTCCTTAGCCCAAAAGGCAAGCGGACATATGGAAAAATCCCAAAATAAAAATAAAAAACCACGGCATTCATAGTCACACTTGAGCACCCACCACTTTTTTACATGTGGGTAGTGCTGGAGGTGGGCCCCACCTTGAAAGTAACTTGCACAAAAATCAGGCTGGTCCATTGGCAAACCTTATCCATATCCTCAGGAATAGTTCCAATATGCAAAAAATGAACCACTACATGCAGCCACACGCACGCTACCCTGATCCATGGGTTAGACATGATCCATGCAAAAGAAAAGCCTCCTAGTATAGATGACCTGGTCCATAGATGGGCTGGTCTACTTGTGAGGTATACCCATTCGAGTGTTTGTATTTAGAGAATTTAAATTCCAATCATAATTACTATGGAGTCGATATAAATTAAAACCATTTACTGATGTTGATAGTTAGAAATTGAAATGCATTAGAATCTAGACATTGTGGCCTGTAATTAGAATGCATTATAATTGAATTTGATTAATTTAATCAGCTTTAAGATCCCATGTCAATGTAAATTTAAAAATGAGAAGATTTTGAGCTGTAAGTGGGCAATAAACATAAGAATCACATATGAGTAACTCATTAATATTTTTTAACCATCCAGATGACTAACGTTTGGATAGTTCAAGTCATTTTATTAGTGTGATTTTAATCATACAACTGATAATTAAATTATTTCGTGGTGCCCAATTTACTGTAAACTATTAACCTAACAACACCTGGTTAATCGTGCCACCTAATTGCCTTTAAAAACGGAATCAAAAATAGATATATGCAAATCTCTTGCCTTTAAAAGGAAAACGCATGAGGTACATTTCACACTCACTTCACAATATTAAAAAGAAAAATAAAATAAAAAATACACAACTACATCTTAATATATCTAGAGAGTGTGGGTCCCAACATAATGTATGTGTTTTGTTGACACTATCCATTCATTTTTCCAAATCATTAGAGGGCATGATCTCCAAAGTGAGGCGGATCCAAAGTTGAAGTGGACTACACCAGTCGCAGAACATTTAAATGATTATTTTCAATCCCAATGCTTTTTGCAGTTTGATCCACTTACGCTTTGAATCTGTCTTATTTTTGTGACTATGCACTGGACGCAGATTGCGTCCTACTCTGCTCACCTCTAGCTGGGAACAGGGAGGAGTTTTGAGTAGCCACCATGCTATACGGGTCTTATCGACAATGTCCATCTTTTTTTTTATTTTTCCTACCGTTGAGGGATTTAAGCAAACTTCCTAGGAGCCACATAAGTTGTAGATGAAGGTGCTATTTATGTTTTCTCTTTTTCCAAGTCTCCGTAACTTTATAAATAGGTTGGATGGCAAATAAACATCACCATAGGCCTAGAAAAGTTTCAACGGTAAGAACCATTATCATCGTGGCTTCCTACAATGTGGTCTACTCAAGCATTGGATTTGCCTCATTTTTGGGATTATTTCATAGAATGATTTAAAAAAAATGGATGGACGGTGTGGATAAGATCCATACATCACATTGGCCACTCAAAGACGACGGAATCCGCATTCCCATGCGCACTAAAATGACCTGAAACATTAAAAGAACAACGTGACGTAATACATATATTATAAATTGGTGCAATTTCGAGGTGTAAACACTAGAAATCGGATAGTGCCCTACCTATCTCTAGCCAAGAGTGGGCAGATTTGTGTGAGGCCCACCATAATGTGTCTATTTATCCATGCCGTCTATTCCTTTTCCTCGGATCGTTTTAAGGCATGAGTCCAAAAATAAAGCAGATCCAATGCTTAAGTTGTCCACATGACATATGACTCTTGTATTCAATACAACACAAGCTTAATATTTGGTGTGGTCCACTTGAGCATTGGATCTACTTCATTTTTGGTCTCATACCTTAAAACGATACCAGAAAAAGAAGGGACAGTGTGGATAAACATACGCATCATGGTGGGACCCCACATAGATCTGCATGTTCATGCCAGGACTGATCAATCCACTTCCCAAACACTCATGGCATTGTGTAACACGTGCATTTATTATTATTTTGAGAGAAATTTTTATTCCCATACATATAAATACGTCCAACCCTCCGAGGAGTTTGATTGGAGAGTCCTACCCACTCCTTGAGTGGACAATTGTTTATTAAATCAGCATCATCATTTATTATTTTTAATTTAAGCTATCATTTGACTTCAATGAATCAGGACACCAGACACACCCCTTTAGTGCTACTTTTGGCTTATGGCCCATCTATGATGGGGCCCACAATTTGACTGTATTGGATTGAGGTGTGCTTTGTTGGTAAAAGTGCAGATGGACAGTAAGCTGGCACTTAAAGATGCACACGTGGAATACAATTAATAAAATTAATTAAACTGTTAAAAGTATGGGTATCAGTTTGGAGATTCCATGAACCAAAAATTAGATTTATTTGATTATCTGCCAATGGGATCAGTGGACATTTATTGGACGGCTGAAGATGAAAACAGTAAGGTTAGAATTGCTCAACCAATCTTATTTTAGGATTGACTTAGCAACAGTAAGCTCCTCAATCCGGTTAGTTTAATTTGAGATAATGCAGTACACGTGTTCAATTTCTGAATCACCACGTATCAAGCGTCATCAGCTAACTCCCCAGCAGTCGTGTGGTGATGTGTTGACTAATGTGGCGCCCACCTTGATGTATGTATTTCATATCCATGCTATCCATCCATTTTTTCAAATTGTTTTAGGGCATGAACCAAAAATTGAAACGGATACTAAGCTTGAGTGGACCACACCACAGGAAATAGTGATGATTGAATGCTTACATACCATTAAATAAAATTTGGTAGCTACAAAAGTTATGGATGAAGCTGATATCTGTGTTTTCCTTTCATCCAGGTCTGTGTGACCTTAAGAACAGCTTGGATGGAAAATAAACAATGTGGTGGCTCCTATGAAAGGTTTTAATATTGGGTGTTATTATCCCACCATTTCATGTGGTGTGGTCTACTTGAGTTTAGTATTTGCTTTATATTTGTATTTCTGCCATTTTTAGGTGAAATAAAATAAAATAGACCACATGGATATAAGCCATATACATCTAGGTGGGCCCACAGCGCCCAAGACATGGTGGTGTGGGCAACACCACTTACACTTCCTCGATACGTCGGGATTTTAGCCTCTGAATCCGGGTCATCTTACAATGATCCAAACCGTTTCACAACTCTCTTTTGATTATTTCTATAGTAGAAATTCAATAAATAAACGCTTCCAATTTGATTATTTCAACCGTTGATAATTTTGTCTCTTATGATTTGACACCACAATGTTTGCATAATCAAAAGGTATAAATATTCCGGGCATCCCGCAATTATCGAGCTTATGAACGGCGTGGATATAACACTTTCATCACAGTGAGACCCACACAGACTAGTGCTGTGATGATGGATTTTATCCACGCCGTCCATTTATTTTTCCGTATCATTTTAGGGTACAAGCACGAAAATGAGCATTTCCAAGACTCCAGCGGACCATGCGGTGGGGATTAAACACTGGCCGCTGAAAACTTTTTGGGGCCACAGCCGTTTTGGATCAAGCTGATATCTGTTTTTACCTTCATCAAGGTCCATGTGACCTTATGAACATGTAATAGACGGCAATTAACCATCACGGTGGGCCCTAAAAAGGTTTCAAAGAAGAGTGTTATTATAACCGTTGTTTCCGGTATTGTGTTCCACATGAACCTTGAATCTGCCTAACTTTTCAGTTTGCCACTTCAAATTATATTGAAAAAATGGATGTACGGAGTGGATAAAACATATACATTACTGTGGGCTTTCAAAGACCTTGTGCGTTACGTAGCTAGGTATGGGAGGGGTAGTACCATGGCGTCCCGATCGAACCGGATTAGGGCCTGTTTGGCGGGCAGGATTGAAAAGGATTATGAAGGATGGGATCAGGTAATGATGGTGATTGCAGTGGATTGGTTTAAGTTTCATGGGTTTCTTATATCCCGGAACAAGTATCCCTGGTCTGTTTAGCACGTTTGGCATATCTCGGATTTTACTTTCCAATCCCTTTCAATCCCTCCATCCAAACAAGCCTAGGCCTTCGGGATTAGGAGGGATAGGATCAATTTTAAGGCAACGATGGTGATGTTAGTGGATTGGTTTAAGATTCATGGGTTTGCTATATCTCCCAATAAGTTCACTGGGTATGTTTGGCACATTTGACATATCCCAGAATTTTACTATTCTATCCCTTCCAATCCGTCTGTTGAAACACCTCTTATGGCGTGTTTGGGCGGTAGGATTAAAAGGAATTAGGTGGCAATGAGATTCAGAAAACATAATTATGAGATTGTCCGTGTAATCCTGGGATAAGATTAATTCCATGCTTTGTTTGTAATACGGTAGCAATAGCATTAATGGGTATTCAGTTGAGTATAGGGCCCACCTTGATGTATGTGTTGTATATCCAAACCATCCATCAATTTTTCCACATATAGGAATGTTACGAAGCATATCCAAATCACGAGTAGACCACACCATGGGAAACAATGGACGTTGCCCACCGTCATGTTTATTTCCTATCCAACTGTTTCTTAAGGTGAAATTCATAGCCCTCAAGAAGTTTTAATTATGAAAATTTAATCCCTATTATGTGGTCCACTTGAGATTTGGATTTACTTCATTTTTCGGACCATGCACTAAAATGAACTGAAAAGCTGATGAACGGCGTAGATATACAACACATTCATCAAGATGGGCCTCACAGTCGCGGCAAACCTCAGTACGTTTTACCCAGATAACAGCCATCTACTCCCCAAACGGCGATCCTTTTTTTAATTTGGATGAGGATAAGACAGGTGTCTCGCCCTAACCCGGTATAAGCACGTGTGATATCCTACCACGTGTAAGATCACAGTCAACTTACGGCTCTCTTTTACTCGTCTCTGCCGCCGTTGGCTTCCACAGGCCGACACGTGTCGTGCTTCTATAAAATGATCGTCTCGCTCTCCTCAATTGGTCACTCCAAAACTGCTCTGTTTAGAAATGGCGACGAATGCTGCGATTCGAACTCTCGCTTCCAGAGCTCGAGCTTTCTCTCCATCGATTCTTACCAGACAACTTCATGTATTTATTTACGCTTTTGCCCTTGCTCTACTTTCAGCTCTTTTCCTCTTACTTCTTCATTTTCTGAGGAATTATTTGATACCTGCCCTTCTTCTTTTCACGGTATACGCGCTTTTTCATCTATGACAGTTAGGTTCTGTGGTTTTGTAATCCAATCCATTGATCTGTTGGGTTCCACTGTGGATGGAGCATTTTCTGAAAATTTCACTGATCGGAAGATCCCAGCAACTGATAGTAGGGTTGTTTTCTGTTGAATGTGGACCGTTGTTGTATTTCAAATCGAAAGGTTAAGATTTGCCAATCGAGGATTCTTTTTGGTTAGGTTACCCATTCACGGTGGGACACAAAAGATCAATGGTCTAGATTGCCGAACGTGGGTCCCACTTTTTAATCATGACAGGTGGACCCATGGATCGGTAATCCAGACCGTTGGTCTGTTGCGTCCCGTCATGGGTAGGCTGCGGCAAGGAGGATCTCCTCCTAAGACAATCTGAAACTTTTGATTTATCGCATGCAGATTGATTGTTAAGAAGAGAAATAAACAGCTGCCGGAGTTTTTGCTAGACACCAGGGTTTTCGATTCTGACAAGTGGGGTCCCTATATCAGAAATCCAGACCATTGGTCTGTTGCTTCTCAACGTGGTTGGACCATGCCCTGAAAATTTCCTCCATTGGACAATCATTACCATCAATTTGGGGCATGATTCATCAATGTGGGACGTGGCAGATGGATGCTTTGGATTACAGAGCTGCAGGCTAAAAAACGTAGTTGAAATGGTCGTATACTGGGCAAAGATGCAGGTTGTTTTTCATGTTATTCATTGAGAGATTGAAGGACTGAATTTGGCAGCAAAAATGTGTAAATGTAGCACGCGTATGCTAGATCTGGCTGCGCTGTATGTGGGTCCCAATGCGAACATCCCATGTCTCAATCAGGTCCCCTCATCTGGATGACCATACTTGCATGTTAGATGCAGGCAATTGGTGATTTTCTAAACTTTTTTTTAAAAAAAAAAAAACACCCCCACACACCCACACCCACACCACATGAGCACTCGATACCATGATCTCAATATTGAAACAGAGTCTGTCTACCATTGAGCCATGGAGTCGGACCCAAGTGTGGCTCACCTTATAAATAGATTGGTCCGATTTATGGGCTAGACCATGTTCGCGTGCAGCTGTTGTCGTTCATGTGAGAATTTGACATGTGTGCCATGATTAGCCTCTTCAATGTATCTCCTTAGTATGAATCGCTTTAGCGCTTCTCTCAAACACGTGGCAACATGGCACACCTGTGCGAGATCTATGCCATCCATCATCGGGGAGAGACTTAAGAGAGTGGATGTGCCTTTGGCCCAAAATTAGGCTGCTCTAGTCACTGAGTGAGCCATGCATACATGAGGAAATCTACACAATACACATTGTGACCCACCTGATAAATAGACATGTCTAATTTTTAGGCTAGTGTATATTCATAGTGGGACCTACATGGGAAAGTGGCCTAGATTTCGCGCCCATGTGCTAGGTTGGCATGTGCGGCACAATCACAGCTCCAATCTCTGATCATGGGAACTGCTTTTACTTCAAATGCTAAGGCAATCTGCACCTGGATGGATGAAAGATGTAGGAAAATCTTCTTCAAGAGAATCTTTCGTGCTCTTATTTTGTCGATATGTTGCATGGCCCATTGGGTGCATTCTATGCAACACTCTATGAAAACATCAAACTCAAGGAAGGGATGGGCCCGCTCTTGTAGATCTCCAAGAGAGCACCAAAATCACAAGCAAAACACTTTCAGGAGAGCCCTCCGCAAAAACTAGTTTGCACTTGTTCACTTGTCCACTTTTTTCTTCCAAAAAGAATATTTATCAATGGCAAACCCCACTTTCACCCATGACCCAACACTGAAGATATGGGGTCCTAAAAACCAAATATAGATAGATAGATAGATAGATAGTATTTTAGGATTTTTAAGATATGGTTTAAGTTAGAAGTGTTAGGCTTTAGATTGCTTGGTTAGTTTTGGCATACAGTTTTTTACAGGTTGATCTGACCATGTCCCAGGTTTTGAACTGTCGTTGTTATTTCAAACTCACAGCTGTAATTAGCTTCTGTTCATTCAGTAACTTCACAAGACTGGTCACCAGGGCTTGTCTATGGGTCAGGGCGCGGTTCAAGGAAGATAAGATTTTTGAATTGGGAAAACCCTACTTGTCTCATGGTTCACCCATTTTGACTCTGCCATCTACTAACCCAATTCAACTCAGTTGCATCTTAACTGAGTCACTGCAGCTATAACAGTTGGCAAACCGTTGTTTAGCATTTTCCAGCCAATTTCGAAGACATGGGGAGAAAATGTCTGACTTGAGTGAGTCTTTCGAGTAGCTTGCTGAGTCAGCAGAAGCAGACCTCACTTCAATATTCATTGGGTCACAACAAAACTGAATTTTCAGATCACGGCTGCAATGTTTTGCTTGTAGTTGCAACTAATTTATCAGTGATTTGAGCTCTGTTTGGATAAGAAAAGTCAAGTTTTCATAAATTGGAATTTTAGTACATGAGAATGAATCTGTAGCAGTAGTACTTTGGTGAAGCTTTACATTTTGTTACGGACATTTTGGTGAATGGGTTTCTCTACATTGTCAAATGCAGGCATCTCCAGGAAGCAAGAAGATTGTCGGAGTGTTCTACAAAGCTAATGAATATGCATCAATGAATCCCAACTTTCTAGGTTGTGCAGAGGGTTCGTTGGGCATACGGGAATGGCTTGAATCACAAGGCCATCAGTACATAGTCACGGATGACAAAGAAGGCCCCAATTGTGGTCAGTAGATACTAGATACAATTTGACTTTGAGATGTTTCAATTTCATTTCGATCATTCAAAAACAGATGAAGTAGAGACTAAGTGAAAATTATTTGTTAGCTATAAATAAAAGCATGGTTTGCAAAAGTTCCAGCTATTATTTGTTTTACTTGCTTATTAGAACTTTTAAGACATGAAAAATATGGAGATCAGTGTAATTTAAGGCAGTGTTTTGGGAACATGAAAACATGGGAAATGAAATTGATTTCCATGGAAAACGCACTTTGCCTCTGTTTGAGATAAAAGTAACCACGGAAACTGATTTCAATTTCACAACATTTCATCAGAAACTGTGCATGTTCATTTCTCCCAAAGAATGATGTTAAATTGATTTCCGAGGCAGAGAAGACACATGAGGTGACCGTTCGAGGAGACTGTTTGTGGAATCCATGTAAAACTGGAATCCAAGACAAACAATAGAAGGAACATCAGAATCCATAGCTTTCCATTCCCTTAGGGTTGCAGCTTACTTTTCTATATCCATGTTTTAGTTTTCCTTCGTCCAAATAACCCCCAAGGAAAAAAGGCAAGAGATGTCTAGTTGACTGAATTGATGAGAAAAGGAAGCCCTTTGTGTTTTTTGTTTTTTTAATACTAAAGAGGAATGATCTGATTTGTAGACCATACACCACCATTCAATCTATGATCTGTTAGCCACCTTCCTTTCCACGACAAGATCCAATATAGCAGGCTGCAGGGAATGTACATAATATCATATCTTGAGGCAGAATGGATGGTGGTTGATAGACTACATGGAATAGCTATTACAGTCTATACACCTGACCACTATTCCTTTCAGAATTCTCTTGCAGCTGAATAGTGATAAAATGTTTCCCTGAGAGAAAGGGCACCTAATGATGGACCAGATGATTACTTAGTTGGCATGCATAATTCACAAGAAATTACTCAAAAAGCCTTGAATTCTTCTGAATTGTAGAATGATAAATGGATTTTGCATCTGCATCTCTTGAAGATTAAAATAATTCGACCTTACCAACATGATATTTCAAATTTCTAGAAAATCCATGAAATGTATGCCCCACCAGACCTCTTCTAGTTTGATTGCATACATATACCTGTGGAATGTGGTTTGATGAGTTTGGGTCATGATATTTGGTGACTTCATTTGGTAAATGTGACTTGAATGCATGGGTTTGGTTGCAAAGACGGCTCTTTTCCATAGATTTGCAGGCCCAGAACTTGTTGTCCTAGTTTAGCAACATGATCTATTCACCCATGTCTGCATACACCTGTGTCTAGTTTCAAGAAGCCTCTGTTTGGTTCCTCTGCAAAACCTTTTTTTAAATCATGTTTAATGACCCCTATCTAAGTTTCTGAATGGAATTTGATCAATGAACCATTTTATGGTTTCATGCATAAACTTCAAAGGACAATGCTGTGGTTTTTGTTCATCGTTTTTTTTCTATAAATTTTGAACAATCCAGACTTCAAAATTGTGGGGCCTATTGTGGGTGGAGAATAGCCAGAAGCTCCATGTTGATCAGTTGGTAGCAATCAGATGGATGGCTAAAACCCAATTGTGCAGCAGTCCAAATGGTTAGGATTGTTTGACCAGTGTGACTTTTGAGCTGTGGCTGTGTCTATGGTGGGACATGCTATTTGGATGGTCTGGATTCCTATGTGCATGTTGGATGCGTCACCACCATTTACAAAATGGTGGAAGTCTAACTCAATTACAAATTATAAAGGAACGTGATTCCAGCAATGCTCAGTTTGTCATATCCAGAGTTCATAATTTACCATTTCTGTCACTTGATTCTTTGAAATGTTCACACTTGCCTTTATTGTTTCAAGTTCTGTCACTTCATTCTTTGAAATCTTCATGCTCGCCTTTATTGTTTCAAGTTCAAGAACTCCATTCGAATTAGAAGTGATGATTTTATATATATCTTCGAATGCAGAACTCGAGAAACATATCCCGGATCTGCATGTTCTCATTTCCACACCTTTCCATCCGGCCTATGTCACGGCAGAAAGGATCAAGAAAGCCAAGAATCTACAACTTCTCCTCACTGCTGGGATTGGCTCTGACCATGTTGATCTGAAAGCAGCCGCCGCCGCAGGATTAACAGTCGCCGAGGTCACAGGAAGCAATGTCGTCTCCGTTGCAGAAGACGAGCTAATGAGAATTCTCATTCTTGTTCGCAATTTCCTACCAGGTTACCATCAGGTGATTAATGGGGATTGGAATGTTGCAGCTATTGCTTATAGGGCTTATGATCTCGAGGGAAAGACCGTTGGGACAGTTGGTGCAGGCCGCATCGGGAAGCTTTTGCTCCAACGCCTGAAGCCCTTCAACTGTAATCTCCTCTACCACGATCGATTGAAGATGGAACCAGAGCTCGAGAATCAGTTGGGTGCAAAATTCGAGGAAGATGTTGATGCTATGCTTCCGAAGTGCGACATTATTGTTATCAACATGCCTCTTACCGAGAAAACTAAGTAAGAACTTAAGTCTCATACATGAAACTTCCCTTCATTAGTTCAAGAGGTTTGCTAGGCTCAAATGTCAGTGTCTGACATGATTTGATTGGTTCAAATCATGGTTCTAAATAGAGTTTATGGAGTAACTCACTTGGACACTGAAACTGGTATGACTTGCCTGACCTTCCATTTTGGTCCAGATTTGTTTTGGGACTCATTTCATTGCCCATTGAAAACGATATGACTCGGCCGAGTGGACTCGGTAGAACCATGGTTGGAATAGGTGGTGGGACCCATGATCTGAGTATGGCACCTTTTCTCCGCTTATTTGAAATTCCAAAATCCCCCCCGTTCACTCAGTCCAAAACTCAGGATGATCCAATACACACAGGTGGGTCACACCACTGGGGACAATTGGGATGGGGACGCACCATTAAAACATTCCAGATTGTGCATGCAACCCACTGTTTTGTAAATTCCATCTAATCCATTCGCAAGACCACCCCACCAGTATGAATGAACACACCAAAAATCAGGCTGTGCAAAACCTAGGTGGGCCAGTCTACTTGATTTTATAGGTTTTAGGCATGATTTTATAGAGGTGGCTCATCTTAGTTTTGTCTTGCCACATGGACAGTGAATGTCCTGAGCACATCACAGTCAGTCCCACACACAAAATTGTAGAATAAGCTTATTCTACAATAATTGTAGAAGAACCAGCTTCCTCACTTTCAGATTCCCAGCAAACTTATTATTTTTATTTTAACACACCCACACACACCACAATGGGTACTCGAACCCATGACCTCTATGTTGAAACTCTTGTGAGTCTACCACCGAGCCATTGCGGGTAAACTAGGGGAATGCAAAGGAAAACAAAATGTGACATGAGCAGATGGTAAACTGACATCAGCGCTAGGGGAAGTAAACCCTTCTCAATTCTTTGTTTTGCTAAAGACAAGTCCTGGAAAATGCTTTTCCTTTTGCGTTTGAAAGTGTTTGGGTTGCAATCCTACAAAGGGAAACCTCTTTTCTCTCCAATTTTGCCATTTAAAACCTCACCTTGGATCAAGGTATTCACTTTACTATGCATGCTATAACAACCGTTGTGGCTACTTCTTTTTTTTCATCAGACTTGTAACTGACTGTTACAGGGCTGTTAAGGTTGTTACAGCCATTACGGGCCATTTTTTCCATAATGGCCGTGATAGCCATTACGGGCCATTTTTTCCATAACAGCCGTTACAGCCCTATAACCATTACATAACAATCGTTATAGCCATTACATAACCATTTTTTGATACCTTGCCTTAGAGGTAGATTTTTTTCCTCACCATTTGGCTTTTTGAAGAAAAGGTTGTGGGAAAGGCAACACAAACAATTTGTTGTGGCATCCTCTACTTCTCAAGCAAGTGCAAACGTCTTGTTGACATAAATTGAATGCTTCTCCTAGTTTACCCTCAATCCAAACAAGCCCCTAAGGAAGGCCGATGTCGTTGTAATACCTATTATATAAGAAAGATGAATGATCATGTATTGAACATGTACACTCTCATCCATCCATAGGTGACCCCCTCTGTATTGAACATATACACTCTCATCCATCCATAGGGCCCACCTAGCATGTACATACCTGTTAATGCGGTGCGGATGATTCCAGTATGAGACACTGATAAATTTCCGTCTTTAAGAATTCTAGACATTTTGTATGTTTTGAATCAAAGAGCCTATCTGGGTTTTATTTTATTTATTTATTTATTTTGGTTGAATTGCATATCAGGGGGATGTTCAACAAAGAGAGAATTGCAAAGTTGAAGAAGGGAGTTCTCATCGTGAATAATGCCCGAGGGGCGATCATGGACACGCAAGCTGTGGCAGATGCTTGCACCAGTGGCCACATTGCAGGTAACTCTGATGCTTGCATTCTCCATTTTCACCTGTTAGTTGTGTGCATATTAATTTAGTTATTGTGCATGAGAAACGGAGAGCATTCTTATTATCAAGAACTTACAGAAGTGAGCAGGTTATGATGATCACTCCCTCGGAATCTGTATTAAGGCCCATTATTACCTATATAAAAAAATTATATACTTATAGGTATAGGAAGCAATCTTGTTTCAGTCTCCATGCGATCAAAGTCCCGTTCCTGATCGGTAATGATGCAATGCTTTGAGACACAAGGTTCCCTTTGTTTGAATAACACCTTTTGTATTCCACAACAAATTTCATCACATTATTAGGCCTGTTTGGTTGTCCACTTGGAAATGATTTCATTGTATTCTAATTAACAGTAATTATGTATTAGAGTAATAGTTTATATAGATTGTGGGTTATCAAAATCTCTAATACATAATCATTGTTAACTAAAGTGAGATGAACTAATTTTTAGTGGCAATCAAACAGGGCGTAGATCTTGAGAAATGTGAATGAGATTCTCACTCAATTGATTCAAGAGGATCTTAGTGGCATGCTAGGATGGCACACGTCTGCAAAATCTAGGCAATGCATCAGGTGGAAGTAACCCTCCAGGGACATGTAGCCAAAATCAGGGTGGTCCACTCATCAAGTTGGCCATACGTAATTGCGAAAATGGATAGTTAGGAAGAATCACCAACAGTCTATAAGCAGCAAACAGTTGTGGCCTCGTGGACTTCTCCCAAGGAGGACCTTTTCTTCAGTTGCCGATTCAAATGCATTTTCCAATCTTTTGTATTCTATGGTTTGCATTTGAACCTACTTACAATCTTCAGTTTCCCTGAACTCCATTTTTTCCTGTCTTTTTGAGTTTGCAGGTTATAGCGGGGATGTGTGGTACCCGCAACCGGCTCCTAAGGATCACCCATGGCGATACATGCCTAACCATGCAATGACGCCTCATATTTCGGGCACCACCATTGATGCTCAAGTAAGCTAATGTGTTCTTTCCCCTTCTTCCACACATGAGATGTAGGGCGTTCATCACAGACCCAATTGAGATCTTAGATACTTGTCAAGTGGGGCCTACCAAAACCATGCACTGACCAAAAAACCAGACCAGTCCCTCATCAGGTGGGCCACGTGTAGATTGAGTATGGTTGGTTGGCTATTCTTTTGTAACTGTCCATTTTTTTCTCACGCACATGCAGTCCAGCTGATGAGTGGAGCCCGGACTCCCGAGTGACTTGGATCTCACATAAGTGTGCCATGCCGGCACATCCATCCTCCATCTCGTGTGCATGAGTCCTCTTAGTGGGTCCCTTGTTTATCTCTCATTTGCTAGTTGCTGACATTGATTGTAATTGAATTGGTGCAGTTGCGGTATGCAGCCGGAACCAAAGACATGCTAGAGAGGTACTTCAAGGGAGAGGATTTTCCGGCACAAAACTATATCGTCAAGGAAGGTAAGCTTGCTAGCCAATACCTCTGAAGAGAAGCGTGGATGAGGCAGGCTGTTGTTATCCGAATAAAAGGCAAATAAAAGGCGTAGGCCAGGAGAAGAACATGATTTATGGAGCGCTGTAGTGTTGTTATTAATGTGAGAATGTTTTTGTGTAGTCCTTAGTTTTCTTTCAGAATTAGACGTTGTTTTAATGTAGAATAAAGGAACGGTTTATGCATCGATGTGGATCAAACAAACTTTAATCTTAAAGAAAATGGATGAATGGGAAGCCATGCGATGTTGTTAGTAGGAATGTTGCTTGATCTTCTGCACCCAACACCCCTTATGAAAAAACTGTAATGGGACTAAAGTCTATGTTCATCTGAATATTGTGTATGGGTTGCTTCTAAGCGTGCTACCCCAAACTTATCTTCTTTTTTTCTTTTTCTTTTTGTCAAGGTAACGTGATGGGTGATGACCGATACGGCCACCATTTTTATTTTTATTTTTTAAGAGAAGGAAACTATGTCATTGATAAACAGAATTTACAAAACTTTTTGATGGGGCCCATAAAAAAGGGCGAGCCCCACCTATCATATGCAAGAACAGACCGAAACAAAAAAAAAAAAAAAAAAAAACCAACGGAACAGGACTCGGTACCGAGAACACCGTTTCCTGATCGCCCCAAGCCCCACTCTATCAAGGAAGAGGAGAGCCTTAACCTTCTGGGGAAGATCAGGGAGGGAGAGAAAAAGGTTCGAACCTTGAAGGTTGCTTCCCAAGTTGGCTAAGTTGTCCGCCGGCCGTTGCCTTCTCTAAAAATATGACAGAACCTGATCTGGCAAAGGGTAGAAAGGGTCCGGATATGATCGATCCAATACCTCCACTTCCAACCCGCTTGAGAAGAGCCCAAAAGGAGGTGCACGACCAGGAGGGAGTTGGATTCGACAATGATGTTCTTCAGCCCGTACTGGAGGCAGAGGGCTAGACCATCAAGGATGGCCCGCAGCTCAGCCCTAGTGTTGGAGGCAAGCCCATAACCAGCGTAAAAAGCAAATCTGAAGTTACCTTTGTCTCCTCTGCACACACCACCAGCCCCAGCCATCCCTGGATTGCCACGAGACGAACCATCAATATTAATCTTCACCCAACCAGTCGGCGGTTTCTTCCAAAACACCAGCGTTGGCAAATCTTGTTGGCAAACCACCCTGTTGGGCGAGCGTCACATGTTCATAGGCAGACCGATCATCACCTGGTGCTCTTTGATGGAGATCCTCTTCCACATTCAAACTCACGCTGGTGTCCTGACGGGATTCAGCCCCACTGACAGACTGACTGAAAACCTGAATGGCTACCCCAAACTTATCTGTATCAATAGGAACTATGTATATCAAGACTATTGATATTGGGTCATGGTTGTCATCACAATAATCTTTTCGAAGTGAGACAAATCATGGTAATGAATATCAACAACCCCAATCACATAGATTAAGGACAAGGAAGTTGTTATGAAGATTATATATTTAATGTGATCATACATGCTAATCTTCGTGTAGTCTAATTGCTTCTATTAAGAGCTTTACTTGTCTCTAATGAGATAGACCAAATTTCGCTTACTAAAAAATAAACATGTACACTTAAGGAGAAGCATGAAATAAACTAAATACAAAATCTTTAATAAATAAAAGATATCTCTAAGCGTGTCTCTACAAAATCAGATTAAACTAAATTTGTACTAAACAAATATATCTTTGGGATTTACAACTCTCATATACGTTACATACTCTTTAAATAACATGATAGGAAAGGTTACAGTGAGTGAATTCAATATCATGTACTTTGTGCCTATGAGTTTTATAAATAAATGACAATTCTGAATCCTCTCTTTCATAACAAGGTACTTTATGTTAATATACTTTAATCTACATAAATGCTTGTTTTTATGGAGAAGTTAACTGCAGTTAACTATCACATAAAAAAATTCTTAGTAGTTGGGGATATCTCCATGACCTGCAAACTAGTAAAAATAAATAAATCTTCGAGTCCAACTGCTTGATTTGTGGCTTCATGATAAGGTTCGTATTCAACTTTCATGGTAGATGATGCTACTATGATTCTACCAACCAGTATGAAAACGTAATCAAACCACCAATGAGACCTTCTGCTTTGATACCACTTAGATGGAGGATAATTAGTCACTTGCTTTAAAAGTTCGAATAGATAGAGCACGGTGAATTAATCCATTTATCTTCAAGCCCAGGCCTCACTTCGCATGGGTTAAGATCTCAACAGAACCCTCCTCGTGGGCCACACATCACATGAGTACCACCTCACACAAGCCACCCACCTCACATGGATGGCCTGTAAAACTCTTTCACAGGAAGTTCCTTTGCTTGGAAGCTAGGTGGGGCCCACCGTGATGTTTGTAAGAAACATTCGTGGGACTACTGAAGTTTTGGACCAGGCTAATGTTTTTGTGTTTTCATTTCATCTCCATAGAAATGGCTTTATCAACGGTTTGGATGGTTTATAATCATGACGGTAGACCCTAGAGAGGTTTCAACCGTTGGCATTTCCTTACCCACTTTTTCCAGTGGTGCAGCCCACTTGAGTTTTTGGATCTAATTCCTAACATGATCCAGAAAAACCAAACATCACGGTGGACCCCACCAAGCTTCTTAGCTCATAAACTTCCTTCCAAAGCAACTGCGTCCCTACTAATTGGCTGTCTACATCCCACTCAGATACGTAGATTTGCCCCTTTTTTTCACCCGATGCTTTCAATCTTTTTCTTTTTGCATTTTCTTTGGCCGTCCAAAAGTGGGCGATGGATCAGACGGTTATGAACTGCTAATCAGTGCTACTCTTGAGTTATGGCTCATCCAAGGGGTGGTCCACTAAATGGGCGGTCCAGATCCGTAGCTAAGTTGGATAGCAACGGATCCCTCCGTGCATCTATCGCAGACATGTCCGCACGCAGGCGTCAATTCAAACAGGACTGAAAAGTGTGATTCCAGGCTGTGGACGAGGAATAGCCCAAAAGTCACACCAACTTGCGATGGTAGACAGTCCTAGTCATTAGATGTTCTTGTGGGGAATTGTAGCCATTGATGATTTAATGGGGAATCCTGGTCATTTGATGTTGTTATGGAATTCCAGCTATTTGATGCTTTATGGGGAATCCTTGCTTTCAACCAATCGATTTTTTTTACTGGGAATCCTAGCCATTTATGGGAAATCCCAACCATTTGATATTGTCCCTTGACAATTTTCTTTGTACCCATCCGATCGATGAACGGTGATCAAATGGATATCCATCTGGCCCACTCACTGTGGGCCCCATGATTCTAACAATTCAGGATCTTAGCATGATATGCGTAGGGCGTTACAGTAGATGCGTTCTTGAGTATGATCTACTCTTACATTATCATGTAAGAGCCCTACTAGGTGGGGCCCACTGTGATGTTAGTGAGAAATCCATCCAGTCCATACGTTTTTCCAGCTCATTTTAGGACAACAACACAAAAATGAGGCTGATACAAAAATCGAGTGGGCCACACCACAGGAAAAAGTCGGGAGGAAAATGACTACCGTTGAAACCTTCCTGGCTCCACCTTTATTTCACATGCCATCCAAACCGTTCACAAGGGTATTAACACTTAGATAAACTTTATGGGAAAAAAATATTATCCTGATCCAAGACTTCCGTGCCCCACAGTTTTCAATAGTGGAAGTTCAATCCCTGCTCTTTCGTGTGACGTGGCCCACCTTGGTTTTCGATCTGCCTTTTTTTTTTTTGGTCTCTTGTCCAATCTTGAGCTTGAAAAACTAATGGACGGAATGGATTTATCACAGGAATCTCTCTAGGCCCACGTAAACGTTGCTTCCGACTTAAGGAATTTCGTGTGATCACAAGTGGGCGTCCATGCGATCCACCTTTGTTTTCCTAAATTAATGATAACCTCATGGCCCTCTTTTACCTTCCTCCTTTTCGCTGGAAGCGGATTGCGTCCTGCTCCCGCCTGGACAGCGGGGCCCACCGTGATGTATGTGTTTCATCCATTCCGTTCATCCATTCTTACATATCATTTTAGAATGTGAGCCCAAAAATAAGATTGATCCGAGGATTAAGTGGACCACACCACAGAAAGCAGTGGTGATAATGACACCCACAACTGAAACCTTCTTAGGGCCCACCGTGATGTTTATTTGCCGGGGAAAACAAAAATTTCAGCTTGATCCAATACTTCTGTAGCCTCCAAAAGGTTTTTAACGGTGGAAGATCAATCCCCACTGAGTGGTCCACTTGAGCTTGTATCTGGCTCAGTTTTTATGTGTAAAAATGGATGAACGGCGTGGATAAACCCAATAATCGGTCCAGGCAGGGGCAAGATGAAATCCGCTTCCCTTTTAACAGGCAACCGCAGGGGATTTATTTTCTTGGACCCAGATGATGGGGCTCTTATTAAGTGCTACTATTTCAGCTGTTTCCTTACGAGTGCACAATAGTAAAACGAGGGTCTGTTTTCCACGTAAGTGCTCCAACCACTTTTTCAATTTTGGCTTAAACGCTTTCTCTTGGTTTGAGCTTGCAGTTATATCATCCCCACCCCACTTGGTGATTTGAGCCCCCTTTTTCATGAGGGTAGCCTTTTTTTTCCCTACCTCAAGGCATGGGCTTCTGCGTTTGTTTATCTGCCAGTGTGTATGAGCTCTTTTTTGCCTTTATTCTGAAGGATCATTTAGCACAGTAGATTTGGGGGAGATTTGATGGGATTTAAAGGTATTTTAAATTTATCAGTTGTTTGGCATGGTGGATTAGAGAGTACTCCAAATTCAGGAGATTTTAAATCCTCACTTTTGATGAGTTTTGCAATCCCTCCCTTTTACTTAGATTTCCAACTTATTATTATTATTATTATTATTTTTTTCATTTTTAAAGAATAAGAGTTGCATGTGTAACATATGTTTCACTAGGCTATTGCTGATTTGAAATTCAGCCACATGGTACACCTGTGAGATTTGTGGGCATTATAGAACCGATTGGGTTTGATTCAAACTAAAATCACCGACCCCCAGTGTCTGGATAGAGTGGTGCTTGATCGAATGTGTTATTAGTTATTTATTTATTTAATCGTCGAGTGCACTATCTTCCATTTTGCGAAGGTCGGAGATATTCCTATGATGAGGTTGTTTTTGCCTCGAAAACTAAAAACTTTTGAATGTGCAACAATTATAAAATTGAACGAAAATGAGTCGAATATGGATACGAAAAAGTGAGACTTAGTACTAAAACGGAATCATCGACCTAACTGAGAGCAATGAGGTGCTGCGATGAGCAGAGCGCTGATCAACGAGGGATAAGTAATGCCAAGATTATAAGCTACTGTCAACCCAGCGTATGGGTATAGGTAGACGATTCCTAAAATTATGGTCTTCCTTCAGATCTGGCACGGATGCACAAATGGAAGGAAATTATAACTACTGAGTATCACTAAGTCGGTCCAACTTAAGGCATGAATGAACCGAGCTTAATCATAAAGACTAAGGATTTCATAGTTATTGAGCGGTGAAGAAAACTAAATGTCTTGATGGATTGGATAAACAATATTGCGTCGGAGGTGGTTTGTTTATGTTGAGTTTGATGGATTGATTTTGAATTCTTCTACTTGTTTTCTCATATGATATTTATAAATTCTCTAATGAAGTCATGAGAATAAATGTTGCTTATGTGGTGACTTCATATAATGTCAATTGTAAAGTAGTGGTTATTTCCATTTGATCACGACTGTCCTTTTGTCGAATGCATCCTTATCTCGTCCATAGTATCTCGTGCATTCTTTATTGCTTACATAGCTCTAATGGTTACAAGCCCTTATCTCAAAATCATGTGAACAGTATACCCCTTCAAAGATTTACTCATCAATGAGTTGTCCTCGTATATTCAATGCACGCCGTAGAGATATCATATTTGCCATGTGGCTTATTGTAACGCCTCGGATTTTCAGGGGCCGAGTAGGAACTCGGCTCCCAAAATCTCGGGTGTCTCATGCCCTAATGGGCTCCAGATTTCAATGCAATTAGGTTTATTTATAAGTAATGACGAGTTTAGTAAAACATAAGCATGAGAATATCATGGAATATAAATATGGGCCACTAAGCAGGTAAGATATCCAAAATATAGTACTAAGAAAATTCAACCGGGAACTAGACCCACACAGATAAATATTCCACAATGACTAGGTCCCTGGCCCATGTCCCACGACCATCCAACCATAAACTAGAAGAAACCGCCGATGTCTGGGAGTGCGTCCGCTCCTCATCGTCGTCTGC